>JAJJZI010000002.1:10000000-10076960 GCA_024321975.1 Alternaria sp. 'sect. Undifilum' | reverse complement strand
CCCTAACCCTAACCCTAACCCTAACCCTAACCCTAACCCTAACCCTAACCCTAACCCTAACCCTAACCCTAACCCTAACCCTAACCCTAACCCTAACCCTAACCCTAACCCTAACCCTAACCCTAACCCTAACCCTAACCCTCCCTTTACTTAACTGCGTAACTTACTTAGTAAGTAAATTAGTAAAAAACTTATAGCACTTTTTTATACTTGATTAAATAAGACTAATTTAAGCTTTAACTTTACGCGTGTTACGTAGTGTCTGCGCCTCCTAGGTAGCTACTTATTATAGTAATTATTTTAGTGTCTACACTACTAAATTAAGCTTTAATGGCACTGCCTATAAGCTATATAAGACTAGACTAGCGCCTACAAAGCTAGCTTAAATATTCTTTTTTATAATAAACTGCTTAAAAGTAGCCTTAAAGGCTAGCAGGAAGGTTTCTTTACTAATATAGTTAGTGTAGTTGCATGCTAAGCCTAAAACAGCGTTACTATACTTACGCATTAATAGTAAGAAGCAGGCAACATTAAATGGCTATAAAAAGAAAGACAAGTGCGTAGGTATATAAAGAAAAATAATATTTTTCTCCTTATAAAAATCTTAAAAAAATTTCAAGTAGTAGCTTTTATAGCTATTAATAATAAGTAGTTAATACCTACCTATAGTATAGCTCTTTGTATAAGTATTACAGTGCTCTAACTAGGCAAAAGTAAGCTAATTAATTATCTAGCTATTAAAACTAACTTAAATAACTTAGTTAGCAGGCAAATTTTTAAACTAAATATTAATAAGCACTTTACCTGCAAAGATAATAAAAAGTAGTATTTAGCAACTTAACGCGCCTACGCCTTAGATTATAGTAACTTACTTATAGTTACCTAGCTATTTATTTTTTAAGGTTTCAAAGGTGGTGGTTGTTGTTGTAGTCAAAATGGGGGTTCAAAAAAGTGAAAAGCAGCTACCCTCTACTAATCAATCGCAAAAGTCAAAAAAAAGATTGTGTGTAGTTAACGAGATTCGAACGGTGGGTGGATAAGTTCTAGGAGGAAAGCTCAGACCACCAAGCGATAATTAGGGTTTAAAAATTTGCTAAAGTACTAAAAAACAACACTAGTTAAAACGTGTCTAACAGCGATTGCCAGCCTATAGCTAACAATAGGATTACAGTAGGATTGCAACATAATGCGATAGAAGAGGGAAAGGACACGTACGTACCGCAGCAGGAGCCTATAATACTTTATAAAGCTGCTACTTCTTACCTATTGCTTCTTACCTTTTAAACAGCACCGCATACAAACAATTTGCATATAATACACTATAATAGCGTGCAACCTCTGCAGCAAGTATCTCCTTATTCTAGGCTCTCTTCTAAAAAAAGCATCTTTTGCTACCGTCTACCTAGCATCTAATTTAGTCTAACTTAAACTGCTTATGCAGACACCTAAATTTATTAAGTATCTTAAAACTTAACTACCTAGCTAGACTTCTAAGTTTATAAAAATCTTAAATAAGTCCCTTATCTACAATATTCTTATATAAAAAAATTATTAAGCCTTAATTTAGCTAGTTATACAAGGAATACACAATCTCTAGAGTATTTACTAATACTAGCGCAGTACTTAAGATCTATTACTTTAGTATCTCTCTCTTCCTGTTTGTTGTGTAAAGGCTAAGTATAGAGACTAGAACTTAGCTTAAACAGCTATTGCAAGACGTTAAATTAGCAATAAATAAGAAAGAAGTAGGAAAAGAGGAGTAGGCTTTCTATTATTGCGTCTATAGATTAGCAAGCAAGGCAATAATAGTGTTACTACTTTACTTTATCTAGGAGCGCCTAGCAGTAAAGCAACAAGAATAGGCGAGATAGGGCGCGTTAAGTTAGGAGGCGATTCGCGTCTTTGTCTTGCTTTTCTTCGTTTCTGTCTAATCATGCTAGAGCGACACACTAATTGCGTGCCGGCAATGCCGAACAAGAGGGCATAAGCCTGGATACCTATTGTTAGCAATAAATCTTTTTTACCAAAATGGTGTCTACAAAATGTGTGGTCACATCAAAAGGTTGTCTCAAAAGGCCGAAGCTAGTTACCTAGCTATATCTACTTCTTTTTGCTATATTCCTTTAAGCCTATAATAACTAAGTATTATAGAATCTTGCCTATTATAAAGCTAGTTTTATTAAAGTTGTAGATATTATTATTTATAATACCCTACTTCTGCTTTGTTGCCTAGACAAAGTTAAACTAGCGCTAGATAGCTACTAGGTCCTTACAGGCAGCTTGCTAGTAATTATAAAGATAGCTCTAGCACGTATAGAGCTTAGAAGTCTGCTTAACAAAGTTATTAACCTAGTTCTTACTAACAGAGTTGCTAGCGCGCTTATCTAATAGTTTATTAGCTATTACTTAAATATTAAGCTTTGTAGGCGTAAATTCTTGCGTAGACTTTTTAAAAATATGCTTAACTATAGCTTTATCTTCTAGCTTGTTTAGGCGCTTTAAGTTTAGTTCACAGTTACGTTAAAAGTATCTCCTAGCGCGTTAATGCTTAAGAGTAGATTTAAGAAGATTATAAATTTTAGTAGTACAATAACTACTTTAAACCGGTTAAGAATTAATATTAAAAAAAGCAAGCTATAAATCTACTTACGTATAAGTAGATTAGGCGTTGTGTTGTTAAGGCATCTCGCGTTTTTGTGTTAACGTTGACGCGCTAGTAAGGATACGCTCGCTTGTGAACCACGTTATATTATACTATTCTTATATTTTATAAGTTTCTTGTCAGCTAGTATTATTAGGATTAGTTTACTTTTAACTTAATATAGTATCTTATATTTCCCTACTACTTATAGGGAGATTATTATTCGTATAGCTCTACTATTTATAAGCGCCTACATGTTTTGACCGTATATAAATTAAGTTGTAAGTAACTATCTTACTTAGCTATTAATATTTTATATTTTCTTAAGGGTTGTTTTAGGTATACTTTTGCTAGTATAACCTTATTTTTAGCAGTATTCTAGTTTTTTGCCTACTTACTTTTCTTTTTTTTTATTAAAGTAGCCTGCACTGTACTTAGTGCTATAGTGTATTAAGCAGCTATTATTATAGTAGAAGCTTTAATAGAGGTTTTAGTAAGGTATATCTTGCCTTAGTGCTTATCTTCTTATGTCTAGCTTCTTTGCCTAGTAAATTAGGCAGCCTTCTACTTTATAGATATTTAATAATAGAGTAATATAATAGTAGTGATCTACCTATTATGCCTTTTCAAACTTGTTGGAGTATTAACATACGCAACATGCGGGTCACCCTGTTAAGCAGGTAATCCTAGTAAGCTGAACACGTGACGATCGCGCTAGCGCCTATATATACAGGCTAGATCGTCTTATTCCTTTTAAGTAGTTATTGACCACTTTGTTGTGGCACTTAGTTGTTCAATACACTTATTCCACTCCTCCTAATCAAGCAATTGCTCCTTTTTAGCTCCTACAGTTATAAGCCCGGCCGCTTAATTATAGTTTCAATTCCTACTGCGCAATCAGCAAGCTGTAGGGTTAACTATTTAATTAGCACTTTACTCTCCTTTATCTCCTACAGCACTAGCTAGCAGATCCCTACTGCTGCTGTACCTCTCTCACTCATTAATTATACGATCAACCTCTTTCTAATACGAGCTACCTAGCTACCTACTAACTAACTAATTGATTCGTCGTTACCTTAATAATAACCCACGTCGCGATCCTACACGTAGTATCTTATCTTAAGATAGACCTTACTAATACACTACTTGTCGCCTTAGGGGTGATCCTTAAGGCTTAATTAGACTAGCTAACCTAGTTTACTTTATTAAGGCTACACTGCTTAGAGAAAGGCATCTAGGATTAGGTTAATCCTAATCTCCTAGACGTACCCTTAATAGATCACTAGGAGCTACAGTATCTAGAACTGCCTAAAAATGTTAAGCAGCTAGTTGCTCTATCACCTAGCGCTAGCGCTTAAATACAAGAGGACTATAAGATTGCTTAACGCAAATACGAGGCTTAATTACTTAATGCTAAGTATAAGAAGGATAATTACAACAAGCTAGTTAATAAGTACAAGGTACAAGCTACTTAATAAACAAGAAAAGTTGCTAAGATTACTAATATTAAGGACTAGATTAGTAAGACTATCTATCTAGACCTGCTTTTAAACGCCTTAATAAGCATAATTACTTAAAACCTTACTAGCTTTTAAGCCTTAGTAAAGATCCTAAAGAAGGATCTCGCACCTACAGATTAGAATACTTAATATTTAATTAGGGCGCAGTACAGATTACACGTTAATAAGGCTTACTAGGGACAAATAAGTCCTAAGTAATAGTTTACTAAGTAGTAGCTACTGTATTAACAAGTAACAATCTACTCGCTCCCTAAAGTTGTTAGGATATTAGCAATTACTAATTTTTTAGACGCCTTAGGCACTAAGATTACACTAGACTAGTTGCGCAAGAAGTGAAATAAGCTAGCACAAGCAATAGCGCTTAGGAAAGCTTAGTTAACCCTTAAAAATCTAGGAAAGATCTTTAGTGTTTTGTTGCAGGATTAGTTAATTACTTCTGTAAAAGGAAAAGGACACGTAGTGTTCTTAACTAGATATAGATTAGGGGCAGCTTAAAAGTCTACTAGCGCTAACAACTTAAAGTTAAACAAGGGTAGTAAGTAATTGCACCTTTGCCCCTGTAAGGCTAGTAAAGGGCCTATAAGTAAGCATTTCTAGACACTGCGCAACTGCTATTAACTTTAAACTGCAGTTACTATATTAAGCCCTCCTAGCAGTATACTAATTAAACTGTTAGACGACAACAAAAAGAAGATCCTTAAGCAATAGAACAGCGACAAATAGGCAACCTTACGCACCTAGATTAAGAAGGAAGGCTAGAAGGCTAGCACTAGCAGATTAGCTACTAATAAGTTAAGTAGATCCTACCCTAGCTTATTAGTTTCAGCATTAATTAACCTAAAGGACCTTATTAAGGAAATTAGACTAAATGTGTTTAGCGCAGCCTTTACCCCTTATGCCCTGTCCCTCTACACAATTATAGATAGTAGGTTAGCAGTCCACCTAGTTAATACTATAGATTACATAGTACTAGGCACCTTTAGCAAATATGCTAAGGACAAAACTATTAAGGCAGGCACTTAAATTATACTAGTCGCTAGTATAGAAAATAGGCTGTTTAAGAACGTCCTACACAGCGAGGCTAGCCCTAAGACAGCTAATCTTCTACTTACTAATGTTAAGGTTGTACTAGGTTTCTATATTAATATTGTATTAGAAGCACGGCTTAAGCAGGCAGGCATTTAGTATTTAGGATATAATTATACTTTATAATTTAGAACAATTAAGAAAAACGTTGTCTTAATTAACCTTAAGTGTTACTTTAATTTCTTGTTTGTTAAATACAAGCAACTTACTTATTACCTTACTTAACTACTACTTGTGAACGCTGTATCGCGATTAAGGAAACCTTAGTTGCGTACTAGTAATAAGGACCTATAGCATTAACAATTAGAATACCTAGGATAATAAGCTATTAAAGCCTTAGTTTACTTAGCGCAGAACATTAAGATTACTAGCAAAAAGCTATTAGAATGCGAACACTACGCAACAGCTTATGCCTTACAAGTAATTTTACAGCGACTAAGAGAGAGATTACTACAACCCTTTTATAGAATCTTATAAGATCTGTTAAATTTCCTAACTAGTTAGCTACTTAAGAAATAGGCACTAATTATTAAAAAAGACTACTTAGGCAAGCTGTATAATTATAATATCTAGTTAAAGACACTAAATAGTATTATGCCTATAATTAAAGGCTTTGCTGTAAAGATTAAGAGGAAATATTAGTAGAAGATTGTAGAGATTTATTAGGATAACAATACTGCTACACTGCCTTAGAGAGGGCAATTAAGATATAAGGAATAGGCTATAGAGAAAGGAATTATAATTAAAACGCCACTGCTATATACTTATAAGCCTAATAGCTCGGCGGAGAGAGCTAGTTAAGAGCTAATTACAAAGGCTATTAAGATGCGCATAAGCGCTAATCTACTAGCTAAGCTTTAGCTAGTAATTATAGATGCGGCGGCTTACCTATATAAAATAAGCCCTACTAAGATCTATAGCTACTAATCCCCTAGCTAGGTGCTTAAAGAATAGTTTAGGAAATATTTCTAATATTATTAACTACCTAAGATTAGACACTAGACTGCTAATCTACGCCTAGACTTGAGTAGAATCTATGCCTATAGCTGCCGAGCTTATTCTTTAAATAAGGAGAAAGCAGCTAGGTGTAATTATTAAGGATTTAAGGTTAATCCTTGTAGCTATATTAGTTATTTAGTTAGTTATTAAGCCTCTAACATATACTACATATAAGTACTAACACTTAATTAAGTAATTACTACTTATAATATAACTTTTTATAAACATTAATTCTATAAAGGAGATTGCAAGGAAGAGCTACTAAGGGATTAAGTAATTAAGATTATAAAGATCCTTTATAATAGCGAGCTAGTTAATCTAGGAGAGGATTTAGACCTCTTGCCTGTTTAAGGAAGGGCAAATTAAAATACGCAGCTAACTACTAAAGACCTTAGAGGTAATCTATTTACTATCTTAAGTAGTAAGGAAGGCCTACCTACTAAAGACAAGAGTAGATTAGAAGACGCTAAGTAAATAGAGCACAAGGCTAGTGTATTATTAGAAACTTACTTAGATTAGTAGTAAAATACTAGTCTTACTACCCTAGAACTAACTCCTAAACTAGAGACTCTAGGGAGCGACGACGCAATTAATTATAGGGTTATTAATAGTTAAACAGCATTGCGTATGCTAAAAGAAGCTAATCTATTAATACTTAAAGGTAGGGAGCCTTTTTTAAATAAGCTTAATAACTTATTACTAGTCTAACAGTTTATGCTTAAAGACTCTAACGCGCTAGCTTGTTGTAATAGAATACCTGCTTAGGTAAGCAGGATAGCAGGGCGTAAATTATCTTAAGATTTAAGATCTTAGGCCTTAAATAGCGGACAGGGTAAGTAATTATAAGCTTAACCTCTACTTATAAGACGTAGTGCTAGGATTATAAGTAAAAGTCTAAATTAGCTTACAAATTGTTATCTTCTACTACGCAAGCTAGGTAGCGAGCGTAAGCATAAGGACGTAATCTAAGATCTTAATAATTAACTAGGGGGTAGAAGCACAGGTAGTGTTAATGCATTAATTGCAGATTATAAAGATCTATTATAGAATAATTTTTGTAATACCTACCTGCTAGGTTTACAAGCAACCTAGGAAGACTAAGCAAGCTACAAGACTCTTAATTACGTAGTTATAATAGCTTTGCTTACTAAGTATAAACTAAGTACAGGAAATACTTAACTATATTGCAATAATCTACCTAAACTGCTAGAATTATAGAAGTAGTTGCTCTAGCATCCTATAAGGGCCTTGTTTAAGGATGACTACAGGAGGAAGATTAATTAGTTAAGTAAGATAAAGACTTAGACTAAGATATTAAGAGAAGAAGTAATTAATTACCTAATACCTATAAAGTAGGTTTAGACCTACAAGTTTAATTAGGATAGCTTTTTTCTTAAATATAAGGCGCAGATTGTTGTAAGGGGTAATTTCTAGAAAAAGGATTTAATTAATTTAACTTACGCTGCTACCTTAGCAGCTAAGTCCTTCTAAGCAGCAATAGCAATCGCTGCTAAGAATAATTTAGAGATTAAGCAATATAATGTTGTAGGAGCATTCCTTAATACGTTAATTACAGTAGACATCCTAGTAATCTATAAGATGCTAGATAGCTTTAAGAAGCTAGGGAAGTGTGTATAGCTTAACTGCGCACTATATAGATTGCGAGACTCGCCACTGTTGTAGTATAAGGAGTTCTTAGGATTACTAAGAGAGATTAGACTAATTGCCTTACTAGAGGAACCCTGCCTATTCTTTAATTAAGAAAGGAGGATCCTAGTGTTATTTTATATAAATAATATCCTACTGCTCTTCGCGAAAGGTTATAAGCAGAGGGCAATAAATCTTTAGTTAAAGATTATAGACAAATATAAGATACAGGAACAAGGATTAGTTAAATAGTTTCTTAGTATCTAGATAATTAGAGATTACAAGAAGTAAATAATTACGCTTATACATAATACGTATATTAATAAGATTGCAAAGAAGTTTAAGCTAGAGGATAGTAGCTTTCTAAAGACTCTATTGCTGTTAGAAGAGCTAATTAAGAACACTAGCAAAGTAACTAAGCAAGAGATTAAGGCCTACTAAGAAAGGGTTAGATTAGTGCTTTACACAGCTATTATGCTATAACTAGATGTTGCCTACTTAATCTTAAAGCTCTTACACTTCCTTACAAACCCTAGCAATTAGTATATAAAAGCTATTAAACAGGTAATTATATACCTCTATTAAACAAGATAAGATGCGATCTAATATAGGAACTATAATAGCCTAGACCTAATAATTGCAGGCGATACTTCCTTTGCAGATAATTAGGAAACTTATTAATTGTCTTATAGATATATAGCTATCTTATATAGTAGTCTAATATTTTAGAAGGCGGCTTAGCAGACTATAGTAACCACGTTAACTACTAAGGCTAAGCTGCTCGCCCTTAAGCACACTACTAAGGAGGCTATAGCCTTTAAGTGCTTCTTTCGCGAGCTGTCTCTTAATCTAGGAGATGTCTAGACAGTCTAGTATAACAATTAACAAATAATTAGGCTTGTAGTTAGGAAGAACAAGCGGATTAGCACTTAATTAAGATATATAGATATATAAAACATGTAGCTACAGCAGGAATTTGCTAAAGGATTATTTTAGGTTAAATACCTAGAAATAGCAATTATGCCGGCTAATAGACTAACTAAGTTACTTACCTAACAACAGTTTAAAAAGTTTAAGCAGTTACTTAACTTTTAGCAAGTTAAGCATTTAATTATAGGAAATAATAATTAATAAGCAAAGGATTTGTATTAAGTAGCAACATCTATATACTAGGCTAAGTCTCCTCTTAATAGCTTATTTTATTAAGCAGGAGAACGTGAGCTAGACTATTAAACTAAAACTAGGAACCCTATTATAAATAAGCATTAGACTTATTATACTTGCTAGACTCTATTATTGCATTACGCTTAGCCTGCTTAGCTTTAGCTAGCTTAAGAGCAATTTAAGCTATCTAAGCCTAAACAGTAAGAGTCTAGAGGTAAGCAGCATTATAGCGCGATTCTAACCTATTACTTCTATACATAGAGTTCTTAGATAATTACCTTCTTACCTTAGCGTAATAATTGCGCTTATATAAATAAGTTGTATAGTAATTAGGACGACAAACAGAAGGACGATTGTATAGAGCAGTAGGGGGCAACATTCTGTAGGTAGCCTGCTCTTAAAGCAGTAACCTTTAAGCAGGTTACTGCTAAGGCTGCTTATATTACTGCTGTTACTGCTAAGGATAATAAGCTGACTGTTGCGGCTAGTGTGTAGGTTGCTACGCAGGAGCAGGAGCGAACGTAGGAGTAGGGGCAGGAGTAGGAGGCTAAGCAGCAAGACTGCGATACAACATTTCTTAAGCGCGAAAATTATAGACGGGAGGCTTCTGCAAAGAAGGCTTTCTAGTAGACGTAATGCTGCTCTTAATCTCTTTGCAGCAAGTAATAATATCCTTAAGCAGTTAAGCTTTTAAAGCTTAGTACATTTTATTGTTGTTCTATCCCTAAAAACTAGTTAGTAAGCTAAGCAAGAAGGTTAATAGGTTAAAGACTTACCTCTTTATCTCTATACATAGCTATATGGCTTCGGCCTTTTGAGACAACCTTTTGATGTGACCACACATTTTGTAGACACCATTTTGGTAAAAAAGATTTATTGTTAACAACAGGTATCCGGGCCTACTGTAATCCTGTTGTCAGCCATAGGCTGGCAATCGCCGTTGGACACGTTTCAACTGGTGTCGTTTTTTGGTACCTTGGCAAATTTTTTGACCCTGATTATCGCTCGGTGGTCTGAGCTTTCCTCCCAGAACTCATCCACTCACCGTTCGAATTTCGTCGACTACACACAATCTTTTTTTGACTTTTGCGACTGATTAGTAGAGGGCAGCTGCTTTTCACTTTTTTGGAAAACCCATTTTAACTACAACAACAACCACCACCTTTGATACCTTAAAAATAAATACATAGCTATAAATTAATAAGCAAGATTAATATTAACTTTGTGGCAGGTGTAAGACGAGCAACTGCTACAGCGTAAGCTACTCTAACTGCTAGTCTAAACGCGATTAAAGCAGCGTTTAGCGTATAAACTATCTAGTATCTTTTTTATGCAGCACTTATAAGGCAAAACGCAGGGGCGTAATAGATTAGCAGCAATCTTTAAA
Organism: Alternaria sp. 'sect. Undifilum'; assembly: GCA_024321975.1. NCBI lineage: Eukaryota > Fungi > Ascomycota > Dothideomycetes > Pleosporales > Pleosporaceae > Alternaria > Alternaria sp. 'sect. Undifilum'. Next base: position 10,066,516 of record JAJJZI010000002.1, on the reverse strand, counting down.
GAGCTATTAGGCGCCTTTTTCTAGGTTAAAGGGGGCGCCATGCGCTTAGTAGACAGATTAGTAGGCGTTTTTAGCCTATTACTATTGCTATGTTGCTGTTTACGCGTTGCTGCTTAAGCAGTTATCTACTATAACTTTTGCTTTAGCTCTTAAGGAGCCTTGCCTTTGCGCTAGCTTAATTACTTAGTTAGGCTCTTATGTAGATTAAAATTTAAATAAGAACTTAACAGCGGGCTTAATTTAGCAGGTAAGGCAATTAGCCTCTAAGCAGAGCTACTAGATGTCTTGCAGTAAGTAAAAGGATTAATAAGTAGAGGTAACTAACTCTTATTATCTTAGAGATTAGCTGCTTGCTAAATTTTATTATTAAACAGGCTTTAGCGTGCGTAACGCTTATGCTTAGCACTGTTCTTGCGTTGTTAGCGAAGGCTTTCTAAGCGTTAATTACGTTGTTAACGACGGCTTTCTAAGCTGTGCTTATTATTGCTAGGGGTAGACTACACTAGAAAGATTAGCAGCTAATTAGTAAGAGTATAATAGGGCAACACTTACTATGTTAGTAATAGTAGTTAAGACAGTCGTAAAAAGCTTAGTAATTAATATTAGAGTAAGGTTAAAGATAAAAGTTTTAGAGGAGTAGTAGACATAATTAATATTGTTGTAGAGGCTGCGCACTAACTAATTACGCGATATTTAGAGTCTATCTAATGTTTTAATATTAGGACTGCTAAGATCAATTAAAACATCAACAAGCAGCATTACTACGACAACAGAGGATTAGACAGGAAAAGCTATAATTATAGAGGGATCTCTTAATTAACAACCTTAATTTATTATGTTTGCCTAGTTACTTACAGTTTAGATTAATAGTATCTTACTAACCTGGGGGGTGTGTTGGAGTATTAACATGCGCAACATGCGGGTCACCCTGTTAAGCAGGTGATCTGGTAAGCTGAACACGTGACGATCGCGCTAGCGCCTATATATACGGGCTAGATCGTCTTATTCCTCTCAAGTAGTTATTGATCACTTTGTTGTGGCACTTAGTTGTTCAATACACTCATTCCACTCCTCCTGATCAAGCAATTGCTCCTTTTCAGCTCCCACAAAACTTTTACTAATAGAAGTTGCATTTATCCTTACATTGCGTCGATAGAAGTTAGTAGTAGATCTTTACTTTCTTAGGTTTGTAGAGGTAGTACTTATTCGCTAGGTACTTGTCTACTTATAAGTTTAGGTAACAGCACTAGTTTTAGTCTGCTCTACACTTCTTCTTATTCTTTTTATAGAACCTATAATTAAGCTTATAGTTGTACTAATACAACTTTTTGTGCTTCTTAGTACTTTCTACTTTTTTAGCTTCTTAGTTCTTAACTTTAGCTACTAGATTATTAAAGTAGGGTTATTAGTGTATTACCTAATATCTAACCTTTTTAGCATTTTTGCCTATAATTGGAATCCTTGCTTAAATTATATACTTATTAGCATAGTGCGTCGTTGTTTTATATACCTAATATTTGTTATTAGCTAATTATTCTAGCACAACTTTATTTTTAACTTTCTAATCTATTAGCTTAAGTTTACTTAAAGTAAGAACTTTGTTGTCTAGTTTAAGTTATAGTATAATCTTAAAGCTATCTATTAAGCGTGCCTTTTTATAGAGATCTAGGTTGCTTAAGTTGTTATCTAGCTCTTGTTGCAGATTAAGCTACTCAGCTGTTTCTCTACAGAATCCAGGTGCTCAAATCATACCTGGAATCTACAATCAACCTACAATCAATTGATTACTAGGAGCTATTACGCTACTAGTATTTCTTATCATTGTTATCAATTGATTGTTATTATCAATGACGTTCATGATTACGCAATCTACTATAGATTACGCAATCTACTACGCAAGCTATTGCGTAATACAGATCTTTCTAGAATGCAAGTTACAGGTATATATAGACTGTAGTTTAGCAGATAGTTAGGAATTAAGACAGCAAGACAAAAAAGACAATAAGACCAAGAGATAAGACAATACAATTGCTATCCTCTATAATACTGTCTTCTCCTAGTCTCTATTATTTTATTCTCTTATCCTTATCCTTCACGCTGCGCACCTCCTCCTCAATCTCTAATAGGTTATAAGCCTGGATTAGGCTGCCTCTGAGTCTACTACAAACAAGTAGAAGGCAGAGACCTCTACCTCTGAGTTGATAGTAGAACAAGCAACTATACCTAGAGATTAAATCCGCAACAGCTCTATCTAAGCTAGATATAGCGTTCCTTATCTAATTATTCTAATTTTAATAGCTGCCTATTTAACTTATTCTTCTTTGCAGCTTCTAGTAAAGTGTCTAATTTTGCTATATTAAAGATATGCTTTATTATAATAACGTTTTTAGTGTTTTTTATTAGAAAAGCTATTATAGTTTTTTTTTAAGTACTCTTGTTTTGAGCCTTATTTTTTACTTTGCTAGTAATAATAGCGTTGCTATTTATATTATACCTGCTACGCTGCCTTTTTATGTTAGCTAGGTTAGGCTAAAAGTATATCTTCCAATTATTTTATTCTTAAAGTTAGTTAAAAATACATGTTGCTAGCTTAACTAGAGTATATAGTGTATTAGGCTTGTTGTAGTATATAGAGCTATTTTTTACAATTTTTTTTTAGGCCTACTTGAAATACTATTTAAAGTGCCTTATTATTTTGAATAATTTATACTTATAATTACTTAAATTCTACTATATATACTAACACTAACGTATTTTATCTTAAGCAGGTAATTTTTTTCTTAGCCTAGTTTTTAGTGTCTACTTTTACCAAGATGCGTTCTATTTCTTGGTTAAACTTTATCTAGCTTATAAATAGAGCTTAGGTCTTAGCCTTACTTCTTTTATATTCTACTTTAAGTAGTTATTTATATAAAGTTGTATCTAGTTAAAGGCTTTATTTTTCATATATATACTTACTATAAATATCTTTTTTTAATTAGTAAGGAATTTGTTATACTTGCAATATAAATTAGTGTAGGTAAGAAATATTTATTGTTTCTTTTAATCTTTTTTTTATTTCGTAAATAGTGCTATTTAAAGTTTTTTTATAGTAATAGGTTGTTTATTTAAAGTAGCTATTAGCTAGCTTAAAAGCTAATTAATTATATTTATTATAAAGGCTACCAGCTGTGCCTAGACATAGGCCTATTGCTTAAAATTCTTAATTTCCTAGGCACTTAGATTGTCTTTAGTATTAAAGTTCGATGCATTAAGCATCTTATTATTTCTAGACATCAATTAGTTTAGCGCAGAGGGTCTTAGACCCTAAGCTATATTATTTTAAGTAATTCTTTAGAATGCTATTTTAAATCTTAATTAGGTAACTTATTAGTAAAACTGTTTACAGAAATTCTAGTAGTTAAAGTGTTAGACAAAGTTAAGCTATACTTCTCTAAACTTAGTCTGTACAAGAGTAAAGAAGACTAAAGTATTAGTCTATAAAGTAGTGTAGAATTGTTTAAGTAGAAAAGAGTTATAAATATTAACTAAAGGTAAACAATACTAATTCTATAAATAATAAAAAAACTAGTAAATAATTTGTTTAAGAGATAAACTATTTAAGTTAACTACAATAAATATAATAATAAGATCTAATACATTCTTATACCTATTATCTTTGTCCTGCTATCGTATACATTCTTTCTAAGAGAGAGGTTTGTGATGGCGTTGCTATCTCTTTATGCACGGCTATCCCGGATGGCTAGCCTTGGCGGGATAGCAGTCACGTGATCAGCGCCCCGCGCGGATTATTGCCTTCTGGCGTAGTGGCTAGTTAATCCTTAACCCCTATCTATACGTTAAGGAGAGAATTCTTCTTGTTACTTGTAACACTTTGTAAAAAGAAAAATATTATTCTTTTTTATATACCTCCGCACTTATCTTACTTATTACAGCTTTTTAATATTACTTACTTCTTGCTGTTAAAGCGTAAGTATAGTAATGCTATTTTAGGCTTAACACGTAACTGTACTAACTATATTAGCACAAAGACCTTTCTACTAGCCTTTAAGGCTAGTTTTAAGCAGTTTATTATAAAAAAGAATATTTCAACTAGCTTTAAAGGCGCTAGTCTAGTCCTATATAACTTATAAGCAGTGCTATTAATGCTTAATATAGTAGTGTAGACACTAAAGTAATTACTACAATAAGTAGCTACTTAAAAGGCGTAGATACTACGCAACGCGCGTAAAGTTAAAGCTTAAATTAGTCTTATTTAATAGAGCGTAAGAAAGCGCTATAGGTCTTCTACTAATTTACTTACTAAGTAGATTGCATAGTTAAGTAAAGAGGCTAAGCAAATAGCACATAAGATAGTGCTTGTATTCATAAAAATTACTACTCTTTAAGAAGCTTTTAACAAATTAAATAAGCATTAAGGCTATAAGTAGTAATATATATAAATAGAGAAGACTCTTACTATGAGTAAAGTACATAAAGTATTAGCTAAATAGGCAGGTAGTAGTTATAGCAATAGTAAAAGCGCGTTAAAGAGGGTGTAAGGAAAGAGGCAGTACAGGCGTTGCAAGTAGACTAAACACAACGCTTGTACTTGCGCAGTTAAAATAAATAATGTAAGTAATAGTAGCAATTCTAATTATTAATTTAGTATATTATAATAGTTTATTAACTATAATAAAAGTGCGTAATATTGTGTTAACGTCAACGCGCTAGTAAGGATACGCTCGCTTGCTTAGTACGCTCGCTCGCTTATGAACCACGTTAATAAAACTAGTGTCGCAAAAAGTATGTATATATATTCTTTAGCCAGAGTGTGATATATCAATTGGTTAGTATTTTGTTTCCGACAATTAGCTTTATAATAGGCAAAATTTTATTACAGTTAGTTATTATAACTTTGAATAAATATAGTAAAAAGAAGTAAATATAGCAAATTCACTATAAGTAAGTTACTATAATCTAAAGCGTAGTCTTGTTAAGTAACTAAATACTACTTCTTGTTATTTTCGTAGGCAAGGTGCTTATTAATATCTAGTTGAAAAAATTGTCTACTAACTAAGTTTTTAAAATTAGTTTTAATAACGTGGTTTACAAGCGAGCCAGCGTACTAAGCGAGCGAGCGTATCCTTACCAGCGCGTCAACGTTGACACAAAAACGCGAGATACCTTAACAACACTACGCCTAATCTACTTATACGCAAGCAGATCTACAGCTTGCTCTTTTTAATATTAATTCTTAACGCGTTTAAAGTAGTTATTATGCTACTAGAATTTATAATCTTCCTAAATCTACTCTTAAGTATTAACGCGCTAGGAGATACTTTTAACGCAACTATAAACTAAACTTAAAGCGCCTAAACAAGCTAGAAGATAAAGCTATAGTTAAGCGTATTTTTAAAGAGTCTACGTAAAGATTTACGCCTATAAAGCTTAACGTTTAAGTAATAGCTAATAAACTATTAGATAAGCGCGCTAGTAACTTTATTAAGCAGACTTCTAAGCTCTATACGCGCTAAAGCTATCTTTATAATCACTAGCAAGCCGCCTACAAGGACCTAGTAGCTATCTAGCGCTAGTTTAACTTAGTCTAGGCGACAAAGCAGAAGTAGGGTATTATAAATAATAATATTTACAACTTTAATAAAACTAGCTTTATAATAAGTAAGATTTTATTATAGTTATTTATTATAAGCTTAGAGAAATATAGTAAAAAGAAGTAGATATAGCTAGGCAACTATAAGTAAGTTACTAAAATCTAAAGCGTAAGCGCGTTAAGTTATTAGATACCACTCTTTATTGTCTTTGCAGGCAAGGTGCTTATTAACGTTTAGTTTAAAAATTTACCTACTAACTAAGTTTTTTAAGTTAGTTCTAATAGCTAGACAAATAATTAGCTTACTTTTACCTAGTTAGAGCACTTTAATACCTATATAAAGAGCTATACTATAGGTAGGTATTAACTACTTATTATTAATAGCTCTAAAAGCTACTACTTTTTTAATTTTTAAGATCTTTACAAGAAGAAGAATATTATTCTTCTCTAAATACTTATACACTTGTTTTACCTATTATAGCCTTTTAATATTACCTACTTCTTGCTGTTAAAGCGTAAGTATAGCAACACTATTTTAGGCTTAGCACGTAACTACACTAACTATATTAGCAAGAAGACCTTTCTACTAGCCTTTAAAGCTGCTTTTAAGTAGTTTATTATAAAGGAGAATATCTAAGCTAGCTTTAAAGGCGCTAGTCTAGTCCTATATAACTTACAGGCGGTACTATTAAAGCTTAATATAGTAGTGCAGACACTAAAATAATTACTATAATAAGTAGCTACTTAAAAGGCGTAGATACTACGCAACGCGCGTAAAGTTAAAGCTTAAATTAGTCTTATTTAATAGAGCGTAAGAAAGCGCTATAGGTCTTCTACTAATTTACTTACTAAGTAGATTGCATAGTTAAGTAAAAGGGCTTAGCAAATAGGATACAAAATAGTACTTTTAATAAAGTAAATTACTACTCTTTAAGAGGCTCTTGTTAAATTAAATAAGTATAAAAGCCGCAAGCAGCAATACGTATAGATAGAAGAAACTCTTACTATAAGTAAGGTACATAAAGTATTAGCTAAACAAGTAGGTAGTAGATGTAGCAATAGTAAAAGCGCGTTAAAGAGAGTGTAAGGAGAGAGGCGGTGCAGGCGTTGTAAGCAGACTAGACACAACGCTTGTACCTGCATAGTTAAGATAGATAGTGTAAGTAATAGTGGCAATTCTAATAATAAATTTAGTATATTGTAATAGTTTATTAACTGTAATAAAAGTGCGTGATATCGTGTTGACGTCGACGCGCTGGTGAGGATACGCTCGCTCGCTTGTGAACCACGTTAGCTAGATAAATAATTAGCTTACTCTTACTTAGTTAAAGCACTTTAATACTTATACAAAAAGCTATACTATAAGTAAGTTTTAACTACTTATTATTAATAGCTATAGAAGCTTTTACTAGCTTTAGCCTTTTAAGATAACCTTTTAATGTAACTACACATTTTGAAGACACCTTTTTGGTAAAAAAAGATTTATTGCTTATAAAAGGTATCTAGGCTTACGCCCTCTTATTTAGTATTACTAGTACACAATTAGTGTGTTTGATGTTTAAACTAAAATAATGAAAAGCAAAACAAAAACGCAAATTACTTTTTAACTTAACGCGCTTTATTTTGCCTATTCTTGTTACTTTACTACTAGGCGCTTCTAGATAAAGTAAAGTAGTAACACTATTATTACCTTGCTTACCTACTTATTTTTTCTTTAAGGTGTTAATGATGGTAGTTGTTGTTATAGTTAAAATAGGGTTCTAAAAAAGTAAAAAGTAGCTGCCCTCTTCTAATTAATTGCAAAAGTTAAAAAAAAGAAATTATATGTAGTTAATGAGATTTCAATAGTAGGTAGATAAACTCTAGGAGGAAAGCTTAGAATACTAAGCAATAATTGGGGTTAAAAAAATTTGCTAAATTACTAAAAAACAACACTAGTTAAAACGTGTCTAACAGCGATTGCTAGCTTATAGCTAATAATAGGATTACAGTAGGATTATAATAGAATTATAAAATGTCGCATATACCAGCCACGCGCCTTAGCCACGAGGCTCTAGGCCCAAGCGTCAAGGCCTGCGCGGCACGCGCAGCGCCAAGCGCCGAGGCTTAGAGATTTCACGCCAAGCTTAGATACTTGCATCTAAGCTCTATAAGACACTTGCCGTGCTTAAAGGCATCTCTTTAAGCTTCACAACTGTAGTTACAAACTACAGTATTTCTTTTGTATTTATAGAGCGTCTTAGACGCAGATAGAAAGACAGAATTAACTATCTAGTTCTCTTAAACTACTGTTTCTAGCTCCTTGTTCTCTACAGTTATAAGCCTAGCGCTTTAAATTGCAGTTTAGATTCTCCCTGCGCAACATAGAGTACGCTAGTAGTAGTTTAGACCCTCTAATTTGTTTAAACACACCCTCTTAACCTACTAACTAATTGTACACACTATAATAGCAAGCAACTCCCTACAAATTACTAACTTAGCGCGCCTCTTAGGCTACGCAACCTAGACTTACTAGTACACCTAGCTAAAGTTTAACGCTAAATTTAAAGGAGTCTAGGAATATGTTAACGTAGAGGCTATTGTAACTGTTAATATATTAACAGGGCTGCCTCTAAGGCCCTTAGTGCCTATAGAGGACTTCTCTAAAGAAAAGCTTAAAGCCTATAATAGAAAGCTTAATAAATATTACACAAGGCACGCAGACTAGGCCGTAAACACACACGTACTATAACATATTTAGAATTAAGTCTACGCAACTATTAATAAGCAGTTACTAGCTTTAATTATAATAAGACTTGTAGACAGACTAAGCTAGACTTTTAATAAGCTTGTTAAGCAATTGTAGCTTAAACTAGCACTAATAAACGCTATTAACTAAATAGTAATACGCTAGAAGTATCGTGCAAGCCTTAAAAAAGCAAAGCTTAGTACTATAGAACTATAAGCTTAGTATAATAAGTAGTAAATAAACTAACTAAAAGCTAAAAGGCTAAAGATACCTAAAGTAGACAGCACGCTTATTGTATTTAACTTTCTAGACACTGTAGGAGCTAAATACTCTCCTAAATAGGCTAGCACTACAAAGACGCTCTACTAGTAACACTAGACGCTAGGGAAGGATTATCTTAATCTAGACTAAATAGGTTAAGTATTCTTAAGGATGCTCTACTAGCGCTTAATTAGCTTACTAAGCTTAGCTAAATCCTTAGAAGCTTATACTATATTAGAAAGCTTAAAACCTTGTCTACTAAGACAAGGCGCTAGAGGTACAAGCTATAAACGCAGCCTTAGGTGCCTATATTAAGATAGTAATAACAGTAGGTATTACTAGGATCCTGTAGAATGCTACACACTCTTAGTAGCTATTAAGGCCTACTTACAAGTTAACTATAATATTAGTAAGAAGAAATTTAAAAAGATTTAGAAACGCCTGCACACTAACTAGTACAAAGAACTATAGGATAAACTTATTAAAGCAGGACATAAGCTCCCTTAGAAGGAAAAAAGTAAGTTAAAGGCCTTCCTAAGAGGTATAGTTGTATTCTTAATTAACCTAGCGCTTCTTAAAAAAAACAAGAATCTTAGTGTATACTACACTAGCAACTTTTATACTTATGTACTATTAGGGAGTATTTTATTAGACAGTAGGGCTGCGTTGCACCTAGTAAACAACAGGGAACTACTTATACTAGGCTCCTTCGTACTAGCTAGGGAGGTAGAGACAGTAGAGGCAGGCACTTAGGCCTTCCCTATTAGTGGCCAAGGCACGCGTATCCTACGCTAAGTTCTAAGTAGAACGCGTAGTAATAAGACCAAGGACCTTACGCTTACAGACGTAGCAGTTGTTAAAGGTTTTTATCTAAATATTATCTTAGAAGCTCGCCTACATAAAAAAGGTGTCTAGTACCTAGGCCTAGACAATACTCTCTATTAAGGTATACTAGGTAGAAACGTTGTACTAGCAAGGCTTAAATGCTATTTTAACCTCTTATTCCTTAAATATAAGCTACTATCCTTTTATCCTAAGCTTGTTCTAAACGTAATACCTTTAGTTAAAAGCGTATAAGTAACTTATTTAAGAAACAACTTAAAGGACCTTTAGTATACCTCTATAGGGCACCTAAGCCCTAAAGCGCTAGAAGCACTTATTAACACAGCTTAGGGTATAAGGATTAAAGGGATAGTACGTGTTAAGTATAAGCACTATGCTCTAACCTATACAAAATAAGTTATATTAAGAAAGCTAAAAAAGCCCTCTCCTTAACTATACTAGAGGATCTTGTAGGACCTATTTAACATGCCTTAAGGCTAGTTAAGAGAGCAGTAGATACAAGTAATAAAGGACGCCTTTAGTAGCAAGCTCTATGTGTATATCTTGTAGCAAAATCTATTTTAGAGATTATAAGAGCTTTTTAACACCTGAAAGCACTTTTTGAAGCTTGTTATAAGCTCTAGATAGTTAAAATTATATAAAATAATAACCCTTTAACACTCCCTTAGCAAGGAATATTACAGTACTAAACATAGTGTAAGAAACGCAGTATTACTATTAAGCCTTCTTTACTACATACACATAAACTAAATAGAGCTACTAAAAGAGTAGGCTAGGAGCTAATTACTAAGTTAATTAAGATAAGGGCAAGTGCAAACCTGCCTAAGAAACTCTAGCTAGAGATTATTAAGGCTACAGCCTAGCTTTATAATATAAGTTCTTTTTATGCACACGGCTTGCGCTCACTAAATAAGCTCTTTAAGCAATAAAGTAGAAGGTACTTTAAGTACTATAAGCCTAAGCCTCTTAAGAGTCTTATAGCTAACATAAAACTAGATTAGAGTAGTATATACGCCTACGGCTGCTGCGCTTATCCCTTAAACAAGAATAGAGTAGCTAAGCAATATAAAAAGAGCTTTAAGACTCTTCCTAGGGGCTATATTAGTTACTTAGTAGGCTATAGAGCCTCTAACATATACTATATATAAGTCCTTACGCTTAACTAAGTTATTATAACGCGTAATATTACATTTAACAAGATACTGTACTACTAGGGACTAGCTTATAAGCTGCCTAGGCAGGACGCAGTTCTTATAGTAAATACCCTTAATAAAGACAAAATTAGTAAGGCTAGAGAAGTACTTAAATAGCTTACTAGTATTAGTAAAGTAGTAGTAACAATATAAGAGAACTTGTAGCTAATAAGTAATTAGCTAGCAATAGAGACTATAATAGGCTTGTTATAATTTCTAACAAGTAGTACACTAACAGCACGTAAAGAGCGTTAGGCAAACGCTTCTTAGAGAATTTGTGCAGGGTAGAAAGGTCCTTTAAGACAGCTACTAACGCCTAAGGCAACGCTAGCGCCTCCTTTACTAGGAGCGCAAATGCTAGAGAAAGGCACCCTAGCTTAAAAGGCTATAGGTAGTAGTAATAAGCTGCTTAGCTCCTAGAAATTATAAACAACTAGTAGATTAAGCTTAACAGACGCGCTAAGACTCTTACAGTTTTAAGGGGGAGTAGAGATTACTTCTAAGGACGCCTAGCGCGGTGCTAAGAATCCTACAACACTAACTAGAGCCTCTTAAAATCTTCTAGTAAAAAGACCTTATAAAAAGAAGGTATAGAGACCTCTTGTAAGGAGCTCTTTAAGGCTAAAGAATAAGGACTAACACAGTCCTAACGTAGAAGGTGCAGGCGTATATTACCTATTATATAACCCCTTAAAGGCTTCTAAGCTTAAGGCACTACTCTCTTAGCCTTAGAACCTTAATAGAGAGTTAATTACAGTTTACGCTATAATCTTAGTAGCTCTTAGAAAGGTTAATTAATCTTAAACATACTTTAACAATCTCCTAAAGCTTCTAAATAAATAGAAGAACCTCTATATACACTAATATAGGACTCTATTTAGACAGGATAGCTAAAAGAAAATTAATACTCTACTTTTAAAAGGCACCTAGATAGAGGAAGAGATTCTAGAGGATGCTAAGCCTCTTCCTCTTAAGTAGGTATTTACCTACAAGCTTAATAAGAACAGTTACTTTCTTAAATGTAAAGCACGTCTTGTAGTAAGAGAAGACTTTTAAGTAAAAGACTTAATACACTTAATATACACAGCAACACTAGCTGCGCGCTCCTTTAGGCTTACAATTGTAATTATAGCTAAGTTTAATATAAAGATATAGCAGCTTAATGTAGTAGGCGTGTTCTTTAACATATATATTAGTAAAGGAACAATAGTCCTGTATAACCTACTAGATAGTTACAAGCGCCTAGGCAAATGCGTTAAGCTTAAGAGAGCCCTATATAGCCTAAAAAACTCGCTATTATTATAGTATAACAAGTTCTTAAGCACACTAAGAAAGCTTAGCCTATAGGCCTTAGCTAAAGAGCTATACTTATTCTTTACTAAGGAGCGCTTAATACTCCTACTATTTTATATAGATAATATACTCCTTATGTATTATTAAACTTACTAAACTAAGGCCTATAAGCTCCTTTAATTTATTAAAGATACCTACAAAGTTAAAGATAAAGAAGAGGCTAGCTAGTTTCTAGGAATAAAGATTGTAAGAGACTGTAAGAAGCGTATAATAACGCTACTACATAACACCTATATTAACAAAGTTGCTAAACACTTTAGTCTAGACGCCCTTAGTAGGTTCTCTAAAACTCCTCTACTCTTAGAGGAGCTAGTTAAAAATCTAGAGGAGGCCCTAAAGCCTTAAATTAAGGCCTACTAAGAGCGCGTTAGTAGTGCACTTTACACAGCTATTATGCTGTATCCTAACACTACCTACGCAGTTTCTAAGCTCTCTTACTTTCTTACTAACTCTTTAGAAGCTTACATAAAGGCTGTAGATTATTTTATATAATATCTCTACTATACAAGGTATAAGAGGATTATATACAGCAATAATAATAGTAAGGAGCTTACTATATATAAAGACGTGTGTTTTGTAGATAATTTAGAGACTTGTTAGTCTTCTTAAAGCTACGTTATTATACTTTTTGAAGGACTAATTGTTTAGAAAGCAGCTTATTAAGCTACAGTAACAACCTTAACTACAGAAACTAAGCTCCTTACGTTAAAGCATATAGCAAAGAAGTTTATAACGCTTAAAAGGCTATTTAATAAGCTTAAACTTATAGTCTTAAGAGCCTAGAAAATCTTCTATAATAACTAGTAAACTATACGCCTAGTTATTAGAGAGTAAGAAAGAATTACTACTAAGCTTTGTTATATAAATATACAGAATATGTAGCTCTGCTAAGAGCACGCTAAAGGCTTGTTTTAAATTAAGTATTTGCTAACAGCTAAGATGCTAGCTAATAAACTTACTAAATACTTGTTAAAATAGAAGCTTAAGTACTTTAAGAAACTTATTAATATAGAACGCGTATCTTATAAGGGTTTATAAAAGAAAGAGAGTATAAAAAAGAAAGAGATGTGAATTTAATTATTAGGGTAAATTAGCCTTCTACCTTTAAGAAACATACAAAGTTCTAGGAGGACAACCCCCTTCTAAATAGGTTTTTAGGTAACTAAGAGGTCTACTAACTTACTTAACAGCTTCTTAACGCGTAGACAACGTGTAAGGAGACTATTAGGAGAGCTAGCAAGCTTATCTTAGTTATTCTAACTCTTCTCCTTACTACTAAGGTCCTCCTTAGACTACTCCTCCTTAGCTGCTTTCTTTAGAACAACGCAGACAGTAGCTTACAGGCTTTTTAGCCTACTCGCCTTATCATTTGTTAATATAAGGAGCTTAAGAAAGAATAAAAAAAGGGCTTATAATAGCGTATTCTTCTAGAGCTTAGTAAAAAGCTTCTTAGCTAAAAAAACAGTAATTTAAAGGCTTTAATTATTAGTAGAAGCTTAAAATTTAAGAAGAAATTATATACAGAACCTTACAAGTCTTCCTATTAGAGCACTACTAGCAGCGCGCCTTAGAGCTAGAGGCCTTATCTTAATAAGCTCTATTAGAGCTACTAGACAAAGCGCTTTTAATATACCTAAAATAAGGCACGCTGCAATGCGCACTAAGTGCGCCCTAACAACTAGAGGTTGCTGCTAAGGTCTTACGCCTGTAGGCGGTCTTAACTAGGGTTTTAACCTTACCTACACGCCCTCTAAACGTACAAGCTAATACTATACCTAAAGCAGCACTAGTTAACTTTGCGTAAGAAGCGCAGTTTAGTAAGGGCGGCCGCAGCTCTAGCAATAGTAAGGGTGAGGGCGCAGGCGAGGGTAAAGGCAGCCTAGTAGCAGCGCGCGCAGAGGCGCGGGCAGCAGCGCAGGCAGTAGTAGCTTTTTAAAGTTTTAACTTCTATATAAAGTTAGTAACTAAACAGAAGAAGTGCTAAAATATAGCTAAAAGCTATATAAGGGTATAAAGTAACTTATAATAGCTTAAAAAGCTTTATAAGGGTATAGTAGAACCTAAAAAACTACTAGTATTGCTTTTAAAGAATTTTGGCGAGTTACTAGGTAATACTTATAGTAGCTTAAGTAGTGTTAAATACTAAGCCTAGAAGGCTTAAAAAATTGTTATTATTTTAACGCCTTGCGCTAAGCCGCGCGTATAGAGCGCGTTATAAGATATGCTATAACTATATAAAGCTCTGTACAGCTAACTAAAGTCTTAGTTACCTAGAGGGGGTGTTACATATACTAGCCACGCGCCTTAGCTACAAGGCTCTAGGCCTAAGCGTTAAGGCCTGCGCAGCACGCGCAGCGCTAAGCGCCGCGGCTTAGAGCCTTTACGCTAAGGCTTAGAGATTTTACGCCAAGCTTAGATACTTGCATCTAAGCTCTACAAGACACTTGCTGTGCTTAGAGGTATCCCTCTAAGCTTTACAACTGTAGTTACAGACTACAGTATTTTCTTTATATTTATAGAGCGTCTTAGACGCAGATAGAAAGACAGAATTAACTATCTAGTTCTCCTAAACCACAGTTTCCAGCTCCTTGTTCTCCACATAAAATAATGTAATAAAGAAAAGAAAGAATACATATAAACTGCAGCAGGAGCCTGTAATACTTTACAAAGCTGCTACTTTTTGCTTATTACTTTTTACCTTGTAAATAGCACTGCATATAAACAATTTATATATAATATACTATAATAACATGCAACTTCTACAATAAATATCGTTTTAACTTTAACTTTTATCTAAAGACAAAAAGCTTTCTTATTATACACCTAGTCTCCAAACTAGTCTAGCTTAAGCTAATTATACAAACACCTAAGTTTATTAAACATTTATAATTTTAGCCTTTTAAAAACTTTATAATTATATTTCTTATAAATGACTTATAAATTGGCAATATTTTTATATTTATTTTTAAGGTATTAAAGGCAGTGGTAGTTGTTGTTGTAGTTGAAATAGGATTTCTAAAAACGTAAAAAGCAGCTACTCTCTACTAATTAGTTGTAAAAGTTATAAAAACAGATTATGTGTAGTTAACGAGATTTGCACAATAGGTAAATAAGTTCTGAAAGAAAAGCTTAGACTACTAAGCAATAATTAGAGTTAAAAAAAATTGCTCAAGTACTAAAAAATAAAACTAGTTAAAACGTGCCTGACAGCAATTGCTAGCCTATAGCTAGCAATAAGATTATAGTAGGATTGTAATAGGATTCTAATATAATATAATGGGGGAAAGAAAAGATACTAACATACTATAGCAGAAGCCTATAATACTTTAGAAAGCTAAAACTGCTGCTTTTTACTTTTTAAATGGTATAGTATATTAATAATTTGTATATAATATACTATGCTACAATATAGCATATAACTTCTGTAGTAAACATGTCTTTATTCTAGGCTCTCTTCTAAAAAAAAACATCTTTTGCTACTATCTACTTAGCACCTAATCCAGTCTAACCTAAACTGCTTATGTAGACACTTAAATTTTTTAAGTATTTTAAAACTTAACTACTTAGCTCAACTTCTAAATTAATAAAAATCTTAAATAAGTTTTTTATCTACAATATTTCTATGTATAAAAAGATTATTAAGCCTTAATTGAGCTAGTTGTAAAAGAAATACACAATCTTCAAGGTATTTACTAATACTAGCGTAGTACTTAAAATTTAGTACTTTAGTATTCTTTTTTTCTTATTTGTTATATAAGGGCTAAGTATAGAGACTAGAACCTAGCTTAAATAGCTATTGCAGGACGTTAAATTAGCAATAGAGAAGAAAAAGGTAAAAAAGGAGAAGTAGGCTTTTTATTGTCGAGTTTATAAGTTAGTAAGCAAGGCAATAATAGTGTTGCTGCTTTACTTTATTTAGAAGCGCCTAGCAGTAATATAACAAGAATAAGTAAAATAGAGCACGGTAAGTTAGGAGGCAATTCGCGTTTTTATTTTGCTTTTCTTTATTTTTGTTAAAACATGCAATACACTAATTGCGTGCTAGTAATGCTAAATAAGGGGGTATAAGCCAAAATACCTGTTATTAGCAAATAAATTATATTTACTAAAAAGATGTCTAAGAAATATATAGTTATATTAAAAAGTTGTCTTAAAATGCTAAAGATTACAATATTTTTATATGTAAAAAACATATTAAGCCTTAACTTAGCTAGTTGTAGAAAAAATACAAGATCTATAAAGTGTTTACTAATACTAGCAAAGTACTTAAAATGCTCTACTTTAGTATTTTTTTCTTCTTGATAATTATGTATAGGCTAAGTAAGAAAACTATAAACTAGTTAAGCTAGCTATTGCATAATGTTAAAATTGTGATAGAGAGGAAAAAGATAGGAAAAAAGAAGTAGGCGTTTTATTATTACATATATAAGTTAGAAAGCAAAGCAATAATAGTGCTGCTTCTATAATCTGTCTAAGAGTACCTAGAAGTAAAGCCTTAAAATAATTAGGCAGTATAAGCAGCATAGGCAGAATAGGAGCAGATTAAAGCGCGTTAAGTTAGAAGGCAATTTACGTCTTTGTTTTGCTTTTCTTTGTTTCTATTTAAACATGCGACACACTAATTGCGTGCTAGTAATACTAAATAAAAGAGTATAAGCCTAGATATCTGTTATAAGCAATTAATCATTTTTTACTAAAAAAGTGTCTAAAATATATGTAGTTATATTAAAAAGTTGTTTTAAAAGGCTAATGCTAGCTTACTTACTTATAAACTTAATAATAGAAAGCCTACTTTTTTTTCTACTTTTTTCTTCTTTGTTGCTAATTTAACGTCTCTAAATAGCTATTTAAGCTAAGTTCTAATCTCTATACTTAGCTTTTACATAATAAATAAGAAAAAAAAATACAAAAGTAATAAATTTTCAGTACTGCTCTAGTATAGTAAATACTTTAGAGAGAGTGTCTTCTTTTTACAACTAGCTAAATTAGGGCTTAATAATTTTTTTTACAAAAAAATATTATAAATCAATAACTAATTTAAAAGATTTATAGACTTAGAAGTCTAGCTAAGTAGTTGAGTTTTAAAGTACTTGATAGATTTAGGTGTTTACATAAGTAGTTTAAGTTAGTCTAGTTTAAGTACTAGGTAAATAGTAGCAAAGCTGCTTTTTTTAAAAAAGAGCCTAAAATATAGAGATACTTGCTGTAGAGGTTATACGCTATGTTAAAGTATAGTATATTATATGCAAATTGTTTGTATGCAGTGCTATTTAAAAAGTGAAAAGTAGTAGCTTTAGCTTTATAAAGTATTATAGGCTCTTGCTGCGTGTTTTTTCTTTTCTTTATTATATTATGTTATAATCTTATTGTAATCCTACAGTAATCCTATTGCTAGCTATAGGCTAACAATTGCTGTTAGACACGTTTTAACTAGTGTTATTTTTTAGTACCTTAGCAAATTTTTTTAACTCTAATTATTGCTTAGTAGTCTAAGCTTTCCTTCTAGAACTTATCTGCCTACCGTGCGAATCTTATTAACTATACATAAGTTTTTTTTTCACTTTTGCGACTAATTAGTAGAGAGTAGCTGCTTTTTACTTTTTCAGAAACCCTATTTTAATTACAACAACAACTACTACCTTTAATACCTTAAAAATAAAAATCGAAGCTTTTTTATTATCAAATTTTAAATTTTTGTAAAAAAAACAAATTTTATATACCTGCGCACTTATCTTACTTATTGTAGCGTTTTAATATTGCCTGCTTTTTGCTATTAAAGCGTAAGTATAGTAATGCTATTTTAAGCTTAGCACGTAACTATACTTACTATATTAGTAAAAAGACCTTTCTACTAGCCTTTACAGCTACTTTTAAGTAGTTTATTATAAAAGAAAATATCTAAGCTAGCTTTAAAGGCGCTAGTTTGGTTTCATTTAACTTATAAGCTGTACTATTTAAGCTTATTAAAGTAGTAAAGACACTACATTAATTACTATAATAAGTAGCTACGTAGTAAGCGTAGATACTACGCAACACGCGTAAAGTTGAATCTTAAATTAGTTTTATTTAAAAAAGTGTAAAAAGCGCTATAAGTCTCTTACTAATTTACTTACTAAGTAAATTGCGTAGTTAAGTAAAAAGGCTTGTAAAGGGCTGAAGCCTTGATGTTCTCTAGTACTCGGCCTGTGGCCTTTGTTGGCTTTTCTTACCTCAGCACTAGCACCTCAGTACTAGCACCTTAGCACTAGTAGCTGATTATCAGCCGCACTATTTGCGCTAGTTTCTAACTAATCTGCTGATCTAACAACCTCCGATAACCTCGGTTAGTCCTAACCGGGGTTAAGTCCTAATCACCTAGGTTAGATATATAAACCTACGTAGTCTCTCTTTATAGTTTAATATCTAATTTATTCACCTTCTACTGTTACCTTACATCTTTAGTCAACCTAACGCACCCTTACAATTAAATTAGATCCTTCTTTAGCTACTTGCGTAGCTACGTTGTACTTAGAAGCCCTCTAGAGCTATATCTAGACAAGAAGCTAGCTAGAGCTATATCTACGCGTAAGATCCTAATTAATTAGACTACTAGTTAATTAGTAGACTGTTTAAATCTACTAAAGGATTAACAGTACAAGAAGCACTTAATAGAAGTGCTAAGGGATACCTAGTTGTATAAGACCCTACCTAGAACGTTTAAACCCGTTAGATAAGCCTACTACTAGGTAGCCCTAGAAAACGATTAAAGAATAAGCCTACTAAGCGTAGTAGCACCTATAATTATTCCTGTCAACAATATAGAGTACTAGCGAGTACCTACAAATATAATAGCAGAACCCTTAGTAGCTCTTTTAGCTGTAAGGATAGCAGAACTATACTAAGATAGTGTTAGTAGACTTAAAGTAGAAACTACTTTAGAAGGTCTTTATAGAGCAGGTAGCCTAGATAAGATAGCTACTTCTACAAGGATACAGGAGGCCTTCTAAGCTTAGAAGGCTATAGGCACGCTACAACAAAGAGAGCCTAAGGTAGAACAACAACCTCTACCTTAGTTACCTACCTTATTAGCTACCTTAGGAAATTAATAAGCTTAAACGCCTAGGCGTTTTAAACAACTAGATCCTAATTCCTTTAACAGAAACAGAAAGATGTACTAAATCTTTTAACAATAGCTTACTACTAAGGTAGAAAATAATAAGGAAGATTTTAATACAGATAAAAGGACTTGTGACTACGCCTTTAGTTAACTAAAAGGCTTAGCTGTAACTCTTACTCTGCCTTTCCTTAACTAAATAGGGATTTCTAATTTATAGAACTTTAATAAGTTATTAAACGTCTTTAATTAAATGTTTAGAGATCTCTATAGTGTAGAGAGAGCTACAAACAAGCTCTAGTCTATAAGCTAAGGCAAGAAAAGCATACGCAAATACATTATAGAATTTTAGGAACAACTACTATTATCTAATAGTAGTTTAGACGAGGATACAAGGATAATACTTTTCTAAAAAAGTCTTATTTAGAAACTTTAAGATAAACTTGTAGGTATTATTTATAAGGATTTAGATAGCCTGTAAAACAAGGCAATAGAGATTGCTAATTACCTCTACAGAATAGAAGAGTACTCTAAAGGCAGAGACAATAAGCCTAAGGAGTATAAATCTAGGAGAACTTCTCCTCCTCCTTCTCCTTTAAAAGGAGACTAGATAGAAGAGATAGAATACATAGGAAGAACTGCTAAAGCTTAACAGTTTAGTAACTAGGAGTTAGAACAGTTATATAAAGAAAGACGCTGTTTTAACTGTAAACAGAAAGGTTATCTATCTACATATTATATAGAGAATAAGAGATCCTCTAAAAAGGAGAAAAAGACTTTAGTTAAGTCCTCTAACTCTAAGAAAAAGAAAGATAATAAGCTTAGTAAAAGAAGCTTAAATAAGGAATTAGATTTAGAAAAAGAGTAGCTCCTGTTTAAAGTTACTAGTAGGAGCCTCTAATAAGTTAAGATAATTTAGTTAAGGAGTAGGCAAACTTTAAAAAGAATATAAGTAGCAATAGAATTACTTTAGAGGCGCTAGTAAATTATTACACTTTCGCCTCTACTTTAATTAATACAGGAAACCTTGTATACTTGCTTATTAGCCTTTAACTTATTAAGAACGCTAACTTACAGTGCATTTCTATTTCTTCTAGGAGATTAGAAGGAGTTATAGATAAACCTAGAACTATTAACAAAGTTGCTAGGTTAGACATTAATATTAAAGGCTATAAAGATACTATTTAGGGTTATGTAGCCCCTACACACCCTAGTTATAATTTAATACTTAGACAGCTCTAGATAAATAGAAGAGAGGTTACTATTGCTTCTTCTAGAAAAACAATTTACATCTATTCTTCTAGCTAAAGAATTAAGTTACTTAGCACTAAGGATTGCCTTATTAAAGGAGACTAGAGATTAAAACAAATAAGTGTAATAGCTTATTACTCCTATATTAGGCGGGCAAAAAAAGGATAAGTCTATTCAGACTTTCGCTGCTTCTCTTAAGAATATTAAAAAAGCCCTAGCTCTTAAGAAGAAAGTAGAGGTCCTACCTTTACTCCCTAAGGCTTATTAACACCTAGCTTAGATTTTTAATCTAAAAACTGCTTCTGTACTACCTCCTTTACGCAGATCTAAAGTAGATTACTAAATTAAACTAGAGAAAGATAATAAAGGCAAAGAAAAAGAGGCTCCCTAGGGATCTCTATACAGTATAAGCTGCCTAGAACTCCTAGTATTACAAAAGGAGCTTATTTCTCTACTTAATAAAGGATAGATTAGAGCTAGTAGCTCTCCTGCCTCCTCCCCTGTCCTTTTTGCTAAGAAACCTAGAGGAGGATTACGTTTCTACATTAATTACTAAGCCCTAAACGCTATTATAAAGAAAAATTATTATCCTTTATCTTTAATATAGGAAACCTTTAACAATATTGTAAAAGCTAAATAGTTTATAAAGATGAACGTTTCTGTAGCTTTCTATAAAATTAGGATTAATGTAGGAGATAAGTAGAAAACAGCTTTTTGTACTAAATTTAGGTTATATAAGTAGCTAGTTACTCTATTTAGTATAGCAAACGCTCCTAGTACCTTTTAACACTATATTAATTAGACTCTCTGCAAGTATATTAACAATTTATGCTTAGCCTACCTAGACGACGTATTAATTTATACTAATAGCATGCTTAAAGAACACTAACGCAATACAAATAAGGTTTTAGAAGCTATAGGCATGACTAGATTACCTTTAGACATCTAGAAATGCGAATTTAACATACAGAGTACAAAATACCTTAGATTTATTTCTAAGGCTAGAAAAGGACTTTAAATAGACCCTAAGAAAGTAAAAGCAATTAGAGATTAGCAGGCGTCTACAAATGTTAAAAGAGTACGCAGTTTTCTTAGTTTTGTAAACTTCTATTAATAATTTATTAAGAACTACTTAGAGATAGTAGCTCCTCTTATAAGGCTTACTAGTAACATCTCCTTTTAATAAGGAAAAACTAAGTAAAAGGCTTTTAATAAGCATAAGAAGTTATTTATTACTAAGCTAGTACTAGCTTAATAGGATCCTAACAGAGAAACAATCCTAGAACCAGACTCTTCTAGATATGTAGTAGCAGGAGTCCTCTTACAATATAATAATAAAGGAAGCTTACGCCTAGTAGCTTATTATTTAAAAAGGATAACTAGCACGCAAAGCAATTACAAGATATACAACAAGAAATTACTAGTAGTTATCTCCTACTTATTTAAGTAGGATGCCATACTACGTTCTTTAAAGAAGTTTATAGTTATTATAGACTATAAAAACCTTAAATATTTTAGCAAGCCTAGACAGCTTAGCAAGAGACAAATAAAATAGGCTTAATTTCTAGGAAAGTTTCCTAATATAGAAATTTCCTACGGGCCCGGAGTTAATAACTCTAAGGCTAACGCCTTATCTAGGAGACAACAAGATATACTAGCAAATAACTAGGATACTAGAATTTCTAGAAGGTTTTTATAAGTATTTAAACCTACAACTGCAGCTACTAACAAAAAACTTAAGAAAAAAGAAGTGCTTAGAACCTTTAACTGCAACAGCTATCTAGCAGTAGTACAAGAGCAGTTAGATCTAGAGGATCTATAAAATAAAGCTAAAAAAGAGAACAAAACCTACTAAATAGCCTAGAAAGCTATAAAGGATAGTAAAAGACGATTTCCTACAGCTTTAGATCTTAAACTTTCTATTTCTAAATGCTAACTAGACAATTCTAGAAACCTCCTATACCAAGATTAAAAATAGGTACCTAATAATAAACCCCTAAAAACTAGAATTATCTATAAAATCTACAGTTCTAAAGCTTTAGGCTATCTAGGAAGAAATATTACCTATTAAGCTATTGCAAGAGAATACTTTTAGCCCTCTATTAGTAAAAGTATTAAAAGATACATTAGGAACTGTTTAGTGTATAGAAGAATAAAACCCTAGAGAGACAGCCTATAAGGCTTACTAAAACCCTTGCCTATACCTAAGCAAATATAGAAAGAAATTTCTATAGATTTTATTATAGGGTTACTAGAAAGCGAAGGCTGTACAAACTATATAGTAGTTATAAATAGGCTTAGCAAGGACGTTGTCTTAATAGGCCTTAAAGATATTACTATAAAAAGCATTACTAAATCTTTTATTAACTCTGTTGTAGCTTACTATTAGTTACTAAACTATATTACTTTAGACAGAGATATACAGTTTATTAACTATTTTTAGATTAAGCTTTATAAGTTATTAGAAATTAAGCAACGCTTATTTTCTAGATACTATCCTAAAACTAATAGTTCTACAGAAAGAATAAACTCTATAGTATAAGCTTATTTACAAGCCTTCTATAATTAGGATTAAACAAATTAGAAAAGCAACCTAGAGATAGCTAAGATTGCAGTTATAGCAAGGCAAGCTTAGTCTACTAAAATGTCTTCTTTCTTCCTATAACACGGCTATAAGGTAGATCCCCTATAAATTGCACCTAAGCACAGTCCTTAACAACAACTTCTAAAGAGAATACAGGAGGATTATTAAAAGGTAGAAAATATTATAAAAAAGCTATAATAAAGTATTAAGCTTGCATAAGCTACAATAGGAGAAAGCTAACAAGAATAAGAAAAGCAGGCAAATAAGAGAAGGCACTAATTACCTTAGCTTAAAATAGGCGATAAGGTATAGTTAAAACTAGGCAACTACTACAAAACAAAAAGGCCTAGCAGAAAACTTAACTAGAAAAATCTTAAGTACACAGTACTTAAGGTTATTAGACTAAATGCAGTTAAATTAAATACTCCTAGCTAGATTTACCTAGTATTTAATGTTAATAACCTTAGACTAGCGTCCTTAGACCCTCTACTAAGCCAACTAATAGACGACAATAAACCTCTACTAATTAAGACAGAGGATAGAGAAGAATACCTAGTAGAGACCCTATTAGAGGAAAGAGGAAAAGGAAGAAAAAAGCAGTACTTAGTTAAATAGTTAGGATATCTAGATCTAACCTAGGAACTAGCTATTAATCTAAAAGATACGGAAGCCCTAGAAGAGTGGAACTCTAGGTAACAAAATTACTACCCCTACTATTTTTTAGGAGGGGGGTATTGTAAAGGGCTAAAGCCTTAATGTTCTCTAGTACTCGGCCTGTGGCCTTCGTTGGCTTTTCTTACCTTAGCACTAGCACCTCAGTACTAGCACCTCAGCACTAGTAGCTAACTATCAGCCGCACTATTTGCGCTAGTTTCTAACTAATCTGCTAATCTAACAACCTCTGATAACCTCGGTTAGTCCTAACTAGGGTTAAGTCCTAATCACCTGGGTTGGATATATAAACCTACGTAGTCTCTCTCTATAGTTCGATATCTAATTTATTCACCTTCTACTGTTACCTTGCATCTTTGGTCAACCCAACGCACCCTTACAAGGCTTAGTAAATAGCACAAAAAATTGTGCTTCTAATAAGAAAGTTACTACTTTTTAACTAGTTTTTAATAAGTGAAATAAGCGTAAAAGCTATAAGTAGTAATATATATAAATAGAAAAGCCTCTTACTATAAGCAAAGTATAAAAAGTATTAGCTAAATAAGCAGGTAGTAGTTGTAGTAGTAGTAAAAGTGCGTTAAAGAGGGTGTAAGAAGAGAGGCAGTACAGGCGTTGCAAGCAGACTAAACATAACGCACGTACTTACGTAGTTAAAATAGATAGTGCAGGTAATAGTAGTAAATTTAATAATTAATTTAGTATATTGCAATAGTTTATTAACTATGATAAAAGTCTATAATAAAGTGCTAACGTTAACGCGCTGATAGGGTGTAAGCTATTTGCTTAGGTAAGCTATTCACTTATAAACTACGTTATATACTGTTTTTCCTTTCTTTAAAGACTCCAATATAGCTCTACCTTAATACTTTTTAGGCTCTTTTAGTAGTAAAAGCCTGCTACACTTTTTATATATTTTTATATTAATTAAAGCCTTTTTTAAGCTTTTTACTTTATACTAAAATAAAAGTTTTCAAGTAAGAACCTAGCATAAAGCTTAGCTTAGTTTTTAAGCTTATTCATTACTTTAATTTAATAGTACTTACAGAGGGGTGACAGAAAAAAAAGAAGTCAAAAAAGTTATAGCTTTTAAAGCTTTAAATTTCTACACCCGGGAGGACTATACCCAAAAGGGTTTATCATTCGGAAAGCCAGGATTCTCCTCTTTCAGTAAGGCTACTTAGTAAGCTGATTAGTAAGCACCTTTGCGCTCAACTTCCGCAGTGAAAGTAAAGATAAAAAACTTGAGAATAAATAACAAAATAACTTTATTTTAAAGGTGTAAGAATCGCTATAAATTATATATATTAAATAAAACTAGTTAAATTCTTTTGTGTGTAGGTTTGAAGATAATTGTGAAATAAACTATTAAGTAGTAATAAAGAGCTTGTTTTTAGGCGTTTTTCTAAGTAGATAACAAAAAACGCTTACTAATACTTAGTGTACTAGCTTTTAGCTTCCTTAAAGTCCAAATAACGCCGTGGTAAAGATAGAATACAATTATTAATCGCCTTTTGAGGTGATTGATCCTATTCCTCCCTTATAGAAGTCTTAAAGGCTGCTATACTTTTTTTACTCTTTCCTATACCTAAAGAAGTAGTAGGCCTTTTAGCTAAAGCGTTTTTTTAGCAAGGTCTACACATTTTCTATAGAATTTCAATTAGGACTATAGGCAAGATGCTTAAAAAGCGATATCCTATTCCTAGAAAACTAAGATAAAATTTCTAGAGTTTTATGAATCTTAGCGTTATCCTGCCATAACTTCTAGCCTATATAAAAGGTAGTAAATATTTTAATTATATAAAGAAATATTGCTACTTTATAATTTAAATATAGAGTAAATAGTCTTTAAGTAAAAAAAAGGAGTATATGTAACTTACCTTTTTTTATTGCAGGTTTTACTATAGGTATTAGGATCTTGTTAATATAGTCTTAATGCCTAAAAGGAGTAGTAATTAAAGGGCTTTTAATTACTACTAGTTTAGATCTACCACCTATCTAAATCGCTCCCCAAACTTAGATAGAAATATCTTAACCTATTACTAGATTAGTAAGCGTGCTAAAAAAAAGATTAAAAAAATAAAAAAATAAAAGTAATATAAATATATTTATTTATTTAAATAAGGTTTTTTAAAACTTACTTGTGTTAGTAGTAGAAACTATTTTCCTTCTAACCTTATAGTTCTCCCATGTTTAATAGTATTCTGTCCTAGCACTGTGCTCTTACTTAACAGCAGACTCGCCTGAAAATATAACTTTATTAAAGTTTATATTTTTAAGGTTTTGAAGTGATTGCTTAGCGTAAATATAACAATTATAAGCCTTTTTAGCGTCTAAAGGCGTCTTTTTTTAAGAAATATTAACAAAATAGTTCTGTTTTCTCAAAACGCGTTGTAAGCTTCTAATAGAAAGATCTAGACTATTTTCTTTTAAAAGACATTAACTTGTCTTTTTAGGGCTTTTAGTAAGGTCTCTATTAAGCACTCTTTTTGCTTTATTTAATATCTTTGTAGAACG
Source organism: Alternaria sp. 'sect. Undifilum' (assembly GCA_024321975.1). Lineage (NCBI taxonomy): Eukaryota > Fungi > Ascomycota > Dothideomycetes > Pleosporales > Pleosporaceae > Alternaria > Alternaria sp. 'sect. Undifilum'. The sequence goes on along the minus strand of JAJJZI010000002.1, from coordinate 10,040,431 downwards.
ACCTTATAAAGGCCTAAAAGTAGATAAAGGAGCCTTTTTTTTGATAAAGAGTATATGTAATACTTCTAGAAGACCTTTCTAGTATATTACTAATTAAAGAAATAGGCTTGTTATGTAAGTATGAAGTATAAACTTCTTGCTCAAATTGAGAAAGATTGCAAGACATAGAGAAGGTATAACAAAAAAAGCAAGTTAGGATAAACAAGAGAAATTAATATCCTAAGAAATTACTAAGCTTTTACGTAATTAGCGCTTACGTAAGCAACCCCTATATTTTTCACCCTTTATTTGAAATCTAAGGAAATAAGATATAAGCCTCTAAAATTTGCTTACGTTATACTTACGTAAGCTTATTAAACTTAGTTTTCTCTTAGCGATTTCTTATACATTTATAAAAAAGTTATGCTAAAATCTATTTTTATTTTTATTTTTATCTCATTTCAAGCAAGACTACAGGGATAATCGTGCTAACTAAACAGCCTACTAAGCCACTTTACTTCAAGAGGAAGATATTGGCTTTCTAAGTCACTAACTCTTTTAGGTATTGTCCTTCTAGTTGTAGAAATATAAAGCTTTAAAAATTTTAACCTTTGCAACATCTTTTTTTTGCCACCCCTCTGTATTTATGCTAATAGATTATACTCAGCGCCTACTCTTATATATTAATTAACCTTAGAATCAATATAGAACACTTAGTTACAAGCTTTTAATTTTAAGACTTATTAAGTTTTAATTTACTTATTACTTTCTAGCTAGATAAATTATAATATTAGTCTTATGTAGCTTAAACAGGTGTTTAATTGCAATACTAAAGTATAAGATTAAGCTTTCTATTAATTACTTATCCTAGACAGCTATAGATATTACCTTATTATAGATTTTATGAAGTACTATAATTAATACAAGATTTTTCCTATAGTTTATTCTTTTTATTTAACTTCTACACTGTAGCTTCATGATATTACCTTATTTAAGCCTCTCTTATTAGCTTACTAGGCTAAAATATCTAGATTTCTAGAGAGAAACTAGAGCCTTACCTTAATAAGCAAAAGAGATTTTTTTTTTCTCTCTTTTACTAAGCCTAGTAGGCCTTTTTCAAAGAAATAATGATTCTAAAAGCCTTCAAAGCTACAGAGAGATGACAAAAAGAAAGACAAATAAAAAAAGTTATAGTTTTCAATTGCTAATAACTAATTGACGGAATGAGCTAGTCTAAAAAGTGTTAGTGATTTAAAATGCTAAGAACTTTCTCTTAAAGTTGAGCTACTTAGTAAGCAGATTAGTTAGCACTAGTACGCACGCTAATTAACTTGAAAACAGAGAAAGAAAAACATAAAAACAGAACTTATCTTTTCTAATTAGTGAGCGTATCAAAATTTCTAAAAAGAGACCAAGTTTAATTAGATGACGTAAGTATCATGTGAACTAATTTAACCTATAGTTTCTTACTTTGTTAAAGTTTAATAAGCAATTTAAAAAAAGGTAGTTGCTTAGATAAGCAATCAGACTAAAAAAGATTTCTAATCCTAGTCTATATAGTTTTCTCTTCCTATTCCTGATTTTCTTTTTTTAAATTATCTTTACAATGTCTCCTCAATTTTTAAAGTTTAAAAAGAACGTTTATATCTTAATTACACAAAACCAATTAATCTCTTCTATAAGTACTATACTAGAAAAGTCTCTTAGTGGTACCTATAATACTATTCGACGAATTAAATTAAAAAACAACAATCTTTTACCTACTTTTACGCCTACTATAGGCCGCCCTACTAAGATTACAAAAAGAGTTACAAGAGCTGTTAATAGAGACTTAACTAGAAGTTTTTAAAGAACAATTAAGCGTATATTAGACGAAAGTAGTTTAAGTCTTTCTACTAGAAGCTTACAACGCTTACTTAGAGAGGAGAATTACTCTGTTAGTACTTCTAAGAAAAAACAGCTTTTAAACAAGAAAAAGCTCAAAATTGTCTAATATACGCTAAGGAGAGGCTTACTAATATTAAAGATATAAACTCTAATAAAGTTATATTTTCTAATAAGTCAGCTATTGAGCGTGGGCATGGTGCTAGGACAGAATATTGCTAAGAACGTCAAAATAAGCGTCTTGGCAAGGAATGTGTCTCTACAACTAACAGAAGTAAGTTTAAAAATATCTAAAGTTACTCAGAAATTACATTATTATATAAAGTATATTTCTAATATTTTAAATTATTTTTAGAAAGCTTACTAATTAATTTATAGGCTAAGATATTTCTATTTAAGTTTGGGGAGCAATTTAGATAGGAGGAAGATCAAAATTAGTAGTTATTAAGACGCTTAAACTACTACATCCTTTAGGAATACAAACTATATTAGTAAGATTTTAATACTAGTAGTAAAACCTACTATTAAAAAAGGTAAGTTAACTATAATGTTTTTTCTTACTCTAAGTGCTATAATTTTATACTATATTGATACATTCAATACCTTTTTTGATACTATTAAAGGCCTTTCTAACTTTTATAAAAAGTGGAAGTCTTAGCAGGATAATGCCAAGATTCATAAAACTCTAGAGGTTTAATCTTAGTTTTCTAGAAATAAAGTGGCTCTTTTTGAGCATCCTCCTTATAGTCCGGATTTAAATCCTATTAAAAACGTTTGGGCCTTGTTAAAAAACGCTTTAACTAAAAGGTCTACTTCCTCATTAGGCGTAGATAACAACAAAAAGAGTATAGCAAGGTTTATAGAGGCTATATTTGAAGAGTGGTATTTAATACCGCAACAGGCGATGGATAATTGTATTTTATCTTTACCTAGGCGTTATCAGGACGTATAAAAAGCTAAAGGCTAGTACACTAAGTATTAGTAATTAATATTAGCTTTTATAATTTTAAAGAACAAAAAAAAAGCGCTTTTATTAAAAACTTTTTATCTAACAATTCGAATATTATCAAACTAATAAAGGTTAAGTATTAATACTAATAAGATAACATTAAAAACATATAGCTATTTTGATAATGTCAATAAACTGCTATTATTAATTGTACTTAACAATTTTTGAATACTCAGTTTGAGTGCAATAAACTGCCAGGAAGATGCTGACTAATCTGCTTACTAAGTAGCTTAGATTTAAGGGGAAGTTCTTGGCATTTCAAATCACTCACTTTTTTTAGACTAGCTCAATCCATCAATTAGTTCTTAGCAATTGAAAACTATAACTTTTTTTATTTGTCTTTCTTCTTGTCACCCCTCTGTACAAGCTTCTTACTTTTTAATTTTAAAGTTATATTAGAAAGACTTAAAGTTAAAAGCCTTTTAAGTAGTAGTAATAAGTTTTTAGGCTTAAGTATCTTAAACTAAAAAAAACTTTTACGCCTACTATATAACGTAGTGAAAAATTAAAGTAATAAATAATCTTAGAAGCCAAGCTAGGTTTATTACTAGATCTTAACTTGAAAGACCCTTTTTAAGTATAAAGCTAAGAGCCTACGCAAGGCTTTAATAAATAAAAAAAATGCGTAAAAAATAGAGTAAGCCTTGTTTACTTTAAGAGCTTAAGAAGTACTAAAGTAGAGCTATAGTCTAGTCTTTAACAAAAGTAAAAGAGGCACGAAATTACTAATAACTCTAAAAGCATAAGAAGAAGTAAGTATAATACTAAAGAGCTAAACTAAATAAGCATTATAAAGAGACAAGGCAGGTAAAGGTAAAAAAAAATTTAAAGTAATAAGCAAGAGCTACAGCTTACAGTAGGGTGACATCGAAAAAGAGACTTTTAAAAAGTTATACTTTTTAAAGCTCTATATATAATCAACTAGAGGTGCTAGGACTATAATTTTTAGAGCTTTGAAAAGCCAAGAACTTCCTTTTTAAGTTAAGCTATTAATAAGCCTGCTTAGTAAGCCTAATGGGAAAGATAAAAAGCAGTAAAAACAGCTAATAAAAAAAGCTTTAATAAATGTAGCTACAACTTTTTATTCACTATATCTTTTTAGCTAAAAGTTATAAGTGTTAGATAATAGTGTAAGATCTATAACATATCCTTATCAAAAATTATTCTAATTATTACTAGAAAAGTTAGGTAAGTGAGTTATTTTTTAAGGTTTTTTTATATTGAAGTAGCTAAAGCTAGTAACTAGTACTTAGTATACCAACCTTTAGCAGCTTTAACAGCTAAATAACGCCTAGGTAAAGAATTAATACAATTATTAATCGCCTGTTGTGGTATAAGGTCCCACTCTTCTAAAATTGCCTTTTTAAACAATTCTACTGCTTTAACGCTTTTACCTGTGCCTAAAGAAGCAATAGGCCTTTTTCCTAGCGGGTTTTTAAGTAGACTCCAAACGTTTTCTATAGGATTTAAATCTAGGCTATAGGCAGGATGCTTGAAAAGGGGAATCCTATTTCTAGAAAACCAGGCGATAACTTGTGGCGTTTTATAGATCTTGGCGTTATCCTGCTAAAATTTCCAGCCTAAATAGAATTAGCAATAAGCTTTTTAAATATAAAATAATATTCAAAAAATATAAAGTAATAACAAAGTTATAGCCTTTTAAAGTAAAAAATAAGAGAGTTTGTACTTACCTCTTTTAAAAAGAGGTTTAACAATAGGATTTGAAACTTCTTTTAAATATTAAGTATTTAAAAAGTTATAGTATCTTTTAGTGATCTAGTTATATGTAACTTAGATCTACCACCTAGCCAAATAGCTCCCCAAACAGAGATAGAAATATCGCGAGCTAAATCTTAGTCAGCAGGCTAGCTATAAATAATTCAAAATACTAGAAAAATACTAGATTTTCCAGTATTTTTTCTAAGGTTGATTAAAATATTTTTAAACTTACTTGTATTTGTAGTAGACACCTGTTCCTTGCCAAGTCGCTTATTTCTCCTTTTTCAGACGTATTCTTGCCTAGCGCCGTGTCCACGCTGAATAGAAGACTCGTCAGAAAATATAACTTTTCTAAAGTTAATATCTTTTAATATTGTTTTAGTCTTTTCAGCGTATTTCTCGCAATTTAAAGCTCTTTTCTCGTTTAAAAGCTGTTTTTTCTTAGCAGTAGAAATAGAGTATTTCTCTGCTTTTAATAAGCGTTGTAAGCTTCTAGTAGAAAAAGATAAACTATTCTCTTCTAGAATACGCTTATTTGTTTTCTTAGGACTTCTTTCTAGATCTCTATTAACTACTCGCGTAGCTCTTTTAGAGACCTTTGTAGGCAGGCGCTGTTTAGGCGTAGAAAGTAGCAAAAAAGTATTTTTTTTTCTTTTTAATACGTTGTAAAGTATTAAAAATAGATTTGTAAGATTTTTCTAGTATAGTACTAATAGTACTAGTAGATTTTTGTTGTAAAGATAAAGTATAGACTTGTTTTTTAAACTTAGAAAGTTTGACCGACATAGAGAGATAATAAAGAAGAGAAAATCTTAGGTTAGAAAGAGATTATTATATAGACTAACGCTAAAAAAAAGATTACGTAATTTTAGCGTACTTTTTTAGTGTACTTTTTTTTATATTTTTATTTCTAAACTTATTTCATTATAAACTTGTGCCAAGACCTCGCTTACGTAATGCTCATATAATCTAGTATTACATGTCTTAATTTTAGCGATTTTGATACGCTCATTAAAAAGTTGTAGCTAGATTTATCTAGCTATTTTTCTTCACCTGTTTTTACTGCTTTTTATCTCCTCTATTATGCTTACTAAGCAGGCGTACTAATAGCCTAACTTGAAATGGAAGTTCTTGGCTTTTCAAAACTTTAACAATCATAGTCCTAGCACCTCTAGTTAACTATATAAAAAGCTTTAAAAAGTATAACTTTTTAAAAGTCTCTTTTTCGATGTCACCCCTCTGTAATTAGTAAAAAAGAAGGAGAAAGCTAAGAGGGCTACTAAATAGGCCTTTAGGGCTGCTGCTTATAGAGCTGTAAAATAACTTTAATAATCTATAAAGACTTTTTAAAAAGGTAAGAGTAGTAGTCTTAAGGCTCTTAAGAAGGTTACTTTAAAAAAAAGGCCTATTATAAGCCTTATAAGTAGTAGAGAGCCTTAAGGTAGTGTTATAGCTTAACCAGCGTCTACCTTGCGTACAGGGCGCGCGATTAAAACTCTAACTTAATTTCTATAGTTATATATATTATTTAAGCCCTGTAAATCTTACTACTAAAAAATCTCGCGATAGTAGCTATTGTGTGAGGCTCTGCAGCCTTAAGTTTAGTGATGGTTTTGGTGTTCAAACCGCGCGTTACGCCGTCATGTGCGTTACGCCGTCCACCTCGGTATGCTGCGCGCGATAACCATTCGTGACGTTCAACAAGCCGTCACCAAAGGAGCTGTCGCTCGTGTATGATAATGTCGTTGCATTGTCAGCCACTGCCAGCACTGTTATGAAGAGGGAAGCGAGCATGCACAGGAAAGGTCTTGATTCTCGCATGATAAGGGAGCTAATTGAATAGTGAAAAAAAAAGGGGGGGGGAGGGGTGGGTCGATAGAATATATGTAATCCACGTTTAAGGAATACGAGGCCCCTGTTTTCCATCAACATACAAACAACACTGTAGCAAATTCCCTTTCAATTATCTAGATTCGTTACTCCTATTATCACCAGCTTTCATCGGAACCAAGCATAAAATTGTATCACAAAAGTCCTTCATCCGTGCCTTTGCTTACCCTTGTAGCCACACAGTTCAATCAAAACTAAGCACAACACCTAACGCCAAAAAGCAGAAGAAGTGGTCCAGAGGCCAAAGCGATCCGCAATACGAAACTTACGACGCTAAAACGACCATGGTATCTGAACTTTTCCTTGCAATCCAAAACAAAAAGCCCCAAAAATTGACAAATGGCAAATAACAGAGCAGGAACGCGCGCCTTGGTGACTTTGCAACAGCATCAGGTGCATCCTTCGAAGAAGAAAGCAAAGAGACATCGCCTACGCGGCCAATCGAAGAGCGTTGCATCGGAGGTGGCATGGCTGTGGAGAAGAAAAAAACGCGACGCGACTGCAGTACCACTACCCAATACATTGATCCGTGATAGGTGCGATGCCAGTCTACTAACAACACTGTAATCAACTCAGCAGCAAACCTAGAGGATCCAGTCACCCTCCTCCGTTCCATTGGCTATCAAGCCTATTTCTTCTTCTTGACAGAGTCTTTGCGAACAGCGGTACCAGCAGCCCATCTGAAAAACGGTGATGGGGCGGTCTTCTTGCGAGAACTTCCGGAGCTGCCACTGCCGCTGGGCATGACGACAACTGCAGGAGGGGCAGGATGTCCAGGAGGCGGTGGTGGAGGTGGAGGAGCCATTGCTCCCATAGGCAGGCCAGCTGGAGGGGGAGGAGGCACTTGCACAACATGTGCATGAGAGAATGATTCACGCTTCCTGCTCTTGTCCCTCTTGCCCTTTCCTTTTAGCGGAAGATGGCTCGACATGAACATTTGTGCATCCGGTGGAGGGGGTGGTGGAGGGAATGCCTCCTGTGGCGGCTCCGGTGGTGGGGGTGGTGGAGGCTCGGGCATTGGCCACATGTGCATAGTGATGGCCCAGTCGGGTTGGATCATCGTTTCCCAGACTTGGGGCAGAATGATTTCGCCGTCAGGTCCAACGAGGTCGTAGTGGCCTTCGTGCACGTGAGGACCAATCACGTCAACATGCAGAAAAGCTTGCTTGATAAGTTCTTCCATACCCTGATTGAACGTTAGCATACAAGTAGGTTTTAACTGCCCAGGCAACTTACCTTCCACGTTTTGCACAGATGCCATGGAAAGCTAAACTTGCGGCCGACGGCGTCCTTGAACTTGATCGGGGCCTTTGGAGCGTCGGAGGGTTTCAGCTTCGCGGCCTCTTCTTCAGCGGCCTTCTTTTCCTTTTCCAGCTCGTCCGCGGCAGCCTTGGCTTCTGCCAAAGCCTTCTCATGGGCCTTCTTAGTCTCTTCAGCTTCTGCGGCCGCTTTCTTCTCAGCCTCTTCACGTGCCTTCTCCGCTGCTTCGAGCATAAATTTGGCCTTTTCCGCAGCGGCTTTCTTGTCTTCTGCAATCTTGGTTGCCTCTGCATCTGCAGCTGCCTTCTCGGCTGCGCGAGCCGCAGCTGCGGCCTCCTCACGCTTGATTTGTTCGTCTTTCTGTGCAAGAATGAGGCTCTCAAGCTTGGCGAGCTTGTCCTCGTCGCCCCTTTTCTTTGCCTCAGCAGCTTCTTGAGCAGCCTTTTCGGCAGCCTCTTTCTTAGCCTTTTCCTTCTCTATCTTGGCTTCCTGTTGAGAAATGAGCAGACTTTCGAGACGATCGAACTTGGCCAATTCGGCGTCTCTTCTCGCTTTCTCTGCTGCCTTCCTTTCTTCCTCCTCCTTACCCAGCAAGAGCTTTTCGAGCTTGGAAAGCATGCCCTCTTCTTTTGGATCAGGTTGCGGAGGAGGCGGGGGCGGTGGCGGGGGCGGAGGCGAAGGCATCATAGCCATGTGATGCATCTGTTGCATAAGTTGCTGTTGCATTGGCTGCTGCATAAGTTGCTGTTGCAACTGTTGTTGTTGTTGTTGTTGTTGTTGTTGTTGTTGTTGTTGTTGTTGTTGTTGCATCGGTTGTTGTTGTTGTTGCATCGGTTGTTGTTGCATCGGTTGCTGCATCGGCTGCAGTTGCATTTGGTCAGCTGGAGTTTGGGGCTGCTGAGGCTGAGGCGGCGGTGGGGGTGGAGCAGGTGCAGCGGGTGGATGATGTTCTTCTTCAGGCTGAGGCTTTGGGGTAGGCCGCTTCGAGGGAGGATGTTGTGGGGGAGGGGAGGGATGTTGTGGATGTCCGTAAGGCGGATACATGTGCGGTGGCATGCCATAGGACGAAGCACCGTATGGTGGGTAGTAGCCCATTGGCGAATAGGGCATCATCTCTCCTGGGGGCCCTGGCGGCAAAGAGTTACGGTGACCTTTGCGTGCTTGACGGGGGTCCTGGTGACGCGGATCCTGATGGCGCGGATCCTGGTATTCGGGAAAGTAGCCAGCGCGTGGATCGGCAGCAGAAGGGGGGCCCTGAGTAAAGGGATTCTGCCCGTTGGGCGCAAAGGGGTTCTGAGCGTAAGTGGAGTGTGTCTCATGTCCAAAAGGCACCAGTTGACCTGCAGGCGATTGTGCACCGCCTGGGAAGCCGTACTGGAAGCGTGGATCTGACATCAAGCTGGGTGCGTAGCCATTCGGAGCATGTTGGGGTATGTGGCCCCAGCCGGCACTGGGATGGCCGGGAGGGTGGCCAGGCCGAGTCGAGGGGGCGTATGGGTAGTCGTCGTCATCCTCGACGTCGAGAGGGTCCTGGTGATGGACGGATTGGGGCCTTGGCCGCCTCGGCCTGCGTGCGCGCTCCAGTTTGCTGCGGCTGCGGCTACGACTGTGACTGTGGCTCTCGTGGTGCGAGGGGGGATCCGGTACGGGTGCTGCGTGGCGCGAAGACGCTCGATCTCGATGCGAGACTTTTGGGCGTGGTCCTCGTGGAGGGGCTACAGCGGGTGGGGGGATGGCGTGGTGCGCAACAGCGTGGTGTGGCGCAGAGTGATGCTTGGCAACCCGTGGGCGGGAGGCCGAGTCGGAAGGGTTGATTTCGTCGATGTAGTCCCACGAGCCTTCGTCCTCGTCTTCGTCGTCTTCGTCGTCGTCGTCGTCGTCGTCGTCGTCGTCGTCTTCCTCTTCTTCGCCTTCCTCGTCGTCTTCGTCGTCTGTCTCCTCAGAGGTGCTGTACTCGTCCTCGCTGGCCGAGACTACCTGGATGCCGGCCGAGTCCTCGTCGGTAAAGTCGTCTTCGTCTTCAAAGGCGCCCGTGTGGTTGTTGACTGTGATTCCCTTCCTGAGTCTGATGGCCACGTTAGTGTCGCCCTTGACATGATAGCGGCGCTGGGGAGGAGAGATGGAGACGCTCGACGGCGCAGTGCTGTGTGTGGTGCGCGACTTGGGGGAGCGTCGCGACGCAGCATGGGGCATGGCGCGACGATGGGGGAGATGGGCTATGACTAACGGCATGAGGCTGTTGGTGCTGACGGAACCGCACTCGAGCCCGCTTGTACCAGAGAATGGCCGAGTCCAGGGTTCCTGAGTGCGCGAGCAGGGAGCGATGCGGTGTGGGCGATGGGATGGTGGACGGTGGAGGGGGGGGAGGGGGGGAGCACTGGAGGGGCGACAAGGTGTCAGGAGAAGGCGGGGCAGATGATGCCGTTGCCTTTGAGCACAAACAACGGTCCGCTGCAGGGAGTGGGCGTGTTGGTAAACAGTCGTCCTTTGGAACAACAGACGCTACGTGCGACGGGCAGACTGCAGGCGGGCGGGACAGTCGGGCGATGTCTTGGGGGGAGGGCAAGAGAGCAAGGTCGGCGTCTACGGTGCACGCCGAAACAGAGTGCTCGTGACTGGGGCGGCTGGGCGGCTGGGCGACGGGGCGACGGGGCGACTGTGCTGTCCACGCCAGATCGATGCAGCGCAAACCGCCGTCTCAGGGCCTGCGCCCAACTCTCCGAATCAGACAATAATGCGTGGGAGACGACTGTGCTGACTCGGACATAGTCTGGCGGACGGGATGGTGAATGTTGGTACTGACTGGTAGACGCAGGTCAACAACAACAACAACAACCGTGGCGACAGCGATGGCAATGGCTGCACTGGGGGAGCAGCTCTTCTGCATTTACACTGCCCGTTGGCATTGCTATTAACCTGACCTCGCCATCCTGCGGCGGTACTGCCATCGCTGGGAGTCACTGTTACCCTCGTCTAGTCGGCTACGTGGTTCATCTCAGAGGCCTTGTTGACCGCCTAGCAGCCCAACTGCAATGCCACGCAGCCCAACGAGGGCATAGTCGCATGTCTGCGCCAGCGTGCCAGGCCACGTGTAGGCGTGAGGACCGACCACTGTTTGCTTGTTCGACAACAACGACAGCAGACAACGTCTGCACAGCAGAGCGCGTTTCCATATCCGCCCTGTGCGTCCCGTTCTCGCCTATCTTAGCTGCCTACTCGAGCCGAGATGGTGGTAGTCAGACGTCACCCTCGATTCCAACATCAAAAGACCGTAATGCATCCTGGAGCTACATAGTATTCGAGACGTACAACCCACACGTGAGCTAGACATTGGAGAGAGGAAATCGCTAGGGAATGAGAAGCCGACTGCAAGGTCCCGCTCCAAATGCGCCATCAGATTGCTATCTAGTATACACCCACAACGCCTCACAATGCAAGTCGCTATTCGCTCATGCTTCGTCAACTTCCTCCTCTTCCTCTGCTGTGCCATTTGCCAGGCTTTTCCTAGGTACTTCCAAGACGTAAATGCCGTTCTTGACCTTCCCAGACATCCATCTGCCTAACCTGGGCTCTTTACCCACGGCAGCCACAACGCACAACCCGTCTTGGCCCCTGTCTCCTCTCTCTTGAACTGCAAGGCCATTGACAATGCCGCGTATGAGCACGGCATCGTCCCTGCTATCGCCATTGACCATAGACTCGTCTTCCACAATCGGTACGCGCCCTACTTTACCCACTGGCTCAATGCTCTTCTTGTCTGCTGTAATCTTCCACGCGCGTATCCAGCCGTCCCAGCTTGCCGTAAGGATGAGATCAGCAAAAGGGACTGTCGCAAGCGCAGTCACATATCGCGGTAGTCGGGGACCAGGCTTTACTGACGTTGCCGCGTCGTTGTTGGCTGACATTTGCTCGGGCGTAAGCGGTGGATCGCGGCCGTGGGTGAGTGGATATGTGAAGAGAGGCTTTTTTCGGTTGACAGACCATAACGACAGGGCGCCATTGTCAGATGCTGTAACGAACAAGCCGGCGTCGAGAAGACCCACGCAATCAATAGATCCTTCAGCATATGCGATGGGCGCGTCGTCGTCGTCTTCGTCGCGCCTCGCCCCATTAGCCTGTACATGCTGGTTTTCCTCTCCGTCGACATTCTTTCCAAATCGACCTTTGCGCAATTTGTCCAAGCCCTTTTGTCTGGCCGTACCACCTCCGTGGAATACAAGCTGGTTTTCCTCGACAACTCTCCACAAGCGAGCAGTGCGATCCCGTGCACCGACACTGACGCAAGTCTCCTGGTTAAGCTCCAGCCCGCCGGCTACACCAATGACAGCATCCTGGTGTCCGACGAGCGTCTCGATGTATGCTGATTCTGGCGCACTCCAGACAATGACAGCTCGGTCTGCGCCGCCTGAGAAGAGTTGCTCAGTGCCCCTTCGAAACGACAGGGAGAGCACGGCATCGCGATGGCGAGTGAACAGGTGACGGGGCGTGAGGGTGTCGGCGTCCCAGATGATCAGGCGAGCATGCATATCGCCCGTGGCCAGGTACTTCCCCGAGTCGGAGATGGCCACGGACACGATTTCGCCCGTGTGACCCAGAAAGGCGCGGTCGCCCTTTTTGTTCTTGTTCCCTTTCCGCCAGAAAAGCCTCTTTGGTGTGGTGCGCGGCGTCAGGTTGGATGGTCGGTTGCAGTCGGGCGCATACGACTTTGGGTCGGCGATTTCCCACTTCTCCACGACGAGGTCTTTGCTGATGGTCCAGGCATACGGCAGCTTGACGGCGCATCCTGTCGTGGCCTTTTGCAGCCCTGAGTAGCCCGTCGCATGTGATGCATGCTCAAAGTCGAGCTCGGCGGCAATTGATCTGTAGATCTTGCCCTTGCCTTCTGCGACATCCTCCTTCAGCCGCTCGGCGATGAGGTCCTTGTCGACCTGCTCGGCGTCGAAGCCCACATCCTCCTCGACCTCATTGCGAATATTCTCAAGGTAGCGCTCTGCCAACCTGAGGCGCTTTTCCGCCGCCGTCTCGTTTTCGTCTTCAGAAGCAGAAGAGCCGTCGTCTGCATCGTCGTCATCGAAAGCAGGTGCGCTCTCAGCGTCGGATATGTCGCTGCCGCTGATGGACTCTTCTCGTTGAGAGCGGCGGGCCTGCGCGCCTGTGTCGCGTCGTTTGGGGGCGCTGGCGGCGACTTGGCTACGCTTGCGTTTCCGTTGCGAGGCGGGTGTGGTGAAGAAGGATGACGACATGGCGGTTGCGGTCGGTTGTGGTCGCAGGTGAAGTTGTGCTGAAAACAAAATGATAGCCAACATTTTTTCCTGATGCCGACCGCCGCGGAAGTTGGCCTACCTTGGTCTAGTCCCTGGAGCCTTCACATCACCGCCAACGCCAACACCAACATCAACACCGTCCATCACCACCATCCATCACCACTGACATCTCTCGGACCCCTCATTCCGGCCAAAGCCGATAAGCTCTGTCGCTGGCTGCATATCCCGTAACGCCATTTCAATTCCACAACAATCCCGGCTGCTTCTTGATTACCGCCTCCCGCACCCGCACCCGCACCACCACATCAACAACTACACCAACAGCCTCACCATGAGCGGAAGCGGCGATCAGGAGCGCGACCACGCCCTTGAAGCTTACAAGTCCAAGCTACTCGAGTCGAGAGAATGGGAGGCCAAGCTCAAGGCCCTGCGACTGGACATCAAAGGCCTCCAACACGACTTTGACGTATCAGAAGACAACATTAAGGCGCTGCAGAGCGTCGGTCAGATAATAGGAGAGGTGCTGAAGCAGCTGGACGAGGAGAGATGTACGTCCATCTCTACATGACCTCTGCAGACGTCACACTAACCTCCCCACAGTCATTGTCAAGGCATCGTCGGGGCCCCGTTACGTCGTCGGATGCCGGTCAAAAGTCGACAAGGCCAAGCTCAAGCAAGGCACACGCGTGGCTCTAGATATGACGACGCTTACCATAATGCGCATGCTCCCCCGCGAAGTCGATCCGCTCGTCTACAACATGTCACTCGAAGACCCGGGACAGGTTAGCTTTGGCGGTATCGGTGGTCTGAATGAGCAGATTAGGGAGCTCCGTGAGGTGATTGAACTGCCATTGAAGAACCCAGAGCTGTTCCTACGAGTAGGCATTAAACCGCCAAAGGGAGTGCTGCTTTACGGCCCGCCAGGCACTGGCAAGACACTATTAGCACGCGCCGTGGCGAGCAGTCTCGAGACCAACTTCCTCAAGGTCGTCAGTTCGGCCATCGTCGACAAGTACATTGGAGAGTCGGCGCGTCTCATCCGCGAAATGTTCGGTTACGCAAAGGAACACGAGCCCTGCATCATCTTCATGGACGAGATCGACGCTATTGGTGGACGCCGGTTTTCCGAGGGAACCTCGGCAGATCGTGAGATTCAGCGAACTCTCATGGAGCTGCTGAACCAGCTCGACGGCTTCGACTACCTAGGACAGACCAAGATCATCATGGCGACAAACCGACCAGACACACTCGATCCTGCTCTTCTCCGCGCTGGACGTCTTGACCGCAAGCTCGAAATTCCCCTGCCCAACGAAGTGGGTCGTCTTGAGATTCTCAAGATTCACTCTGCCAGCGTAGTGACGGATGGTGAGATTGACTTTGAGAGCATTGTGAAGATGAGCGATGGCATGAATGGTGCCGATCTGCGCAACGTCGTCACGGAAGCGTAAGTACATGTTCCATTGTCACTATGACGTGGCTAACCCACCACAGTGGTCTCTTCGCCATCAAAGACTACCGAGACTCGATCAACCAGGACGACTTCAACAAGGCAGTGCGGAAGATGGCAGAGTCGAAGAAGCTGGAGGGCAAGCTGGACTACCAGAAGCTGTAGAGCTATTGCCTACACTTGTATGGTGATAATCCTGAAGTTGGAGCCATGGGCATCGTGTACGATAGCAATACAGGAAAGAGGATGAAATGATTACTCGTCTGCCCCACTTTGCTTGTCCATTCGTGTGATGATGAATTATGCCCTATGCCCCCCCGCGTAACGCTACGCACTAGCTTCCCACGTGAGTGCGCGTTTGGCTAGAAGCTCCGACTCTGCTTCTTTGCACCATTGAACTTGCGACAGCCGATCCGCCCACGACAGATTAACTGCATGTTCACAATGGAAATGAACGGATCTCAGTCGCCAGGCAAGGTGAAGCGCTCACGTGCCGAAATGGAAGCCGACGACGCTGTCTCTGCAAGAGAACCTGCAACCCAAGCCCAGGACGGTATTGCCAATCCGCAACCCATGCGCGCCAACTCCCTAACAGACACTATAGACGATACATCCTCCTCCGACGATGACTTTGGTCCGGCCCTACCATCTACAGCGCCCAAGAGGAAAAAGCGCAAGTTGCCGTATGAGAAGCTCTATGTCGCTGCGCTGCCCGGCGCAACCCGCTACTCTAAATCACTGATGCACCGCGAGCAACTGTGCTTTACCACTTTTACGCCCTATACCGACTTCCTTATAACGAGCTCCGTCGACGGGGTGGTCAAGTTTTGGAAGAAGGACTTTGGCGGTATAGAGTTTGTCAAGGAATTCAGGGCGCACAACGGCGAGATCAAGTCTGTCAACGTGAGTGCCGACGGCCGTAGTTTTGCTACTACAGGCTCCGACAAAACGATCAAAATCTTCGACGTCGTCACTTTCGACCTGCTGGCCATGCTGAGCGTGGAATATACGCCTAGGGCGGTTTGCTGGCTGCATGGCCGAGGCGCAAGCTTTCCTCAACTGGCCGTCAGCTCTGAAGAGAATAGTTGGATCCGCATATACGATGGCAGGGGGGAGAACCCGGAGCCGCTACAAACGCTGAAGAACGTGCACAGGGCGTCAGTCAGCATAATGGCGTACAACAACGAATTCGACTGTGTTGTTAGCGTCGATCAAGGGGGTATGGTGGAATACTGGAGACCCAACGGAAATTATGAAAAGCCAGACAGCGTGTGGTCGCTGAAGAGCTCCACGAACCTTTTCGAGTTCAAAAAGTCAAAATGCGTGCCCTCATCGCTTACCATATCCCCCACTGGGAAGCAGTTTGCCACGTTTTCCTTCCCGGATCGCAAGGTCCGCGTCTTTGATTTTGCAACGGGTAAACTCCATCGGACGTACGATGAATCAATCGAGACCATCACCAGCATGCAACAGGCCGGTACCGCAATCCAGCATCTGGAGGATATGGAGTTTGGTCGACGGATAGCCGTCGAGAGAGAACTGGACCAGCCCACGACAAGGTGTCGCATGAATGTCATTTTCGATGAGACAAGTAATTTCATCCTGTACGGCAGCATGTACGGCGTCAAAGTCATCAACACGCTGACTAACAAGCTCGTAAAGCTATACGGCCAAGAAGAATCCATCCGGCCGCTTTGGCTGTGTCTCTACCAAGGCCAACCAGAGAAAAAGGGTATTGTCACTGTCGAAATGGCAGCGAGCGAGAACCCACTGCTTCAAGAAGCTGAAGCGAGAGACGCCATGCTGGTCTCGACAGGTTCTGGCAAGGTCCGCTTTTACATGTACACAAATGACGCCAGCGCAACCAAGTCGACCCGCGACGTGCAGAACGAGAAGCCTCGTACCGCCGCCTCCAACAAACAAAGGGATGAAAAAGCGCTCGCAGCAACAGGTACTACGGCTACTCTCCACACTACCTATGGCGACATCACCATCCGTCTCTTCCCAGACGCGGCACCCAAGGCCGTGGAGAATTTCGTCACACACGCGCGCAGCAACTACTACAACAACGTCATCTTCCACCGCGTCATCCGCAAATTCATGATACAAACCGGTGACCCACTTGGCGACGGCACTGGCGGAGAGAGCATCTGGGGCAAGGAGTTTGCAGACGAATTCTCAAACTTGAAACACGACAAGCCCTATACGGTGAGCATGGCGAATGCCGGACCAAATTCAAACGGAAGTCAGTTCTTCATTACTACTGAAAAGACTGTAAGTTTTACTTTTCCATCTCTTTTCTTACTCTCTCTCTCTCTCTCTCTCTCTCTCTCTTCCTCTCTTCATCAAACTCGATGACGGAACGGTGCGCTGACTGTTGTACATGTATAGCCCTGGCTCGACAACAAGCATACCATCTTTGGACGAGCGATTGCGGGAATGGATGTTGTTCACAAGATCGAGAATACCAAAGTATACAAGGAGAAGCCCGAGGAGGATATCAAGATCGTCAGCATTTCCATCTCTTGATGACGCGGAGCGACGAGACTATAGAATGCGTAGGGCAATCCCCTTCCAAGTGAAAAAAAAAGGGAGTGTGCAGATTCACCTGCTGCAAAGTTTCCGGTAACCCAGTAAACGCACATGAAGAAATGCTAGTATAATAGAAATGAACTAGGCGACTAACCTGCAAGCATCAAAACTCGCCTTTACTGTGAAATGCTCAAATTCAATACATTAATCCCTACTCCATTTGTTCTCCTCCTGCCAACACGCTGCGCAAGGGATTCAATAAGTGTTCGTTTGCTCAAAAGGCTGGTCTAAGATGAACGCAACAACTGCTTCTCGGGATGACTCAAGACATCATCCCGAGACACAAGAAAAACATGGTAAAAACGCCGCCACAACCATGCGCCTGGACCCGCTGTGTGATTCAAACAACGCCCGAAAGTAAAAAAAGAAACTGCACGTCATCGCTACCCAAGATCCTGGTATCATATGCGAATGCATGCGAGTGCGCCGAAGCCCTTCATGAGGCGCCATTGTTCCTCCCAACTAGGTAGAAAGAAACCCAAAGCAAACCCATACAAAAAAACCAAAGTGAGGTGCGTGGACCATCCCATTCCTAAACACCAATATATGTAGAGTTGAAAGTTTTGTGCTTGTGAATTTGAACGTGTACGATTCCGTGCTCCACGCGACTACTTCGCGGCACCTTGGGAAGATGAACTGCGACCAACCAAGTGTGGTGCAGGTGCACTAGTCATGGAAGTGCGCTTCTGGGTCCTGAGCACGTCAAGTTTCTTCTTAAGTGCTCGCTGGCGGCTTCTCATCTGCTCGAGAACTGTGATGGTTAGCTGCGTGCCCCTCAGGGGACACTAGAGCGGCACTTACGCTTCTGAATCGAACGTCGATCTTCACCATCGAGACCGTTTATTTCCTCAGCATCGGCCTTGTCGTTGGGCGAGTCTTCCTCTTCTTCCAAGACAGCTTGAAGCATCGTGATAGCAGTCCAGTAATTAATGTCGCAGTCGGCCAAGTTGTGTCCAGTGAGTTCGTCAATGGCTGCCTGGCGGCTCATCTCTAGTGAGCGGTCGTACAATAGCTTCTCGGCCGTAACGCCGGTTGTAAGCAAAATGTTCTCGGCAGAACCGACCGCAGTTGCAGAGCCAGATGCCGCCGACTGATTCTGAGGATGACTGGGATGATCTGCTGGTAGCTGCTGCTGTGCCTGCTTGAGCTTGCGTGCAACAATCTCAGATTTGACGCAACATTCGTTGAAACGGTCGCGCATCCACGAGACAACTTGACCAAGCTTTGCGTTGGTTCGACTTGTTCCGTCAAGGCCGCTATTACGGCGAGAGCGGTTCCAGTAACTTCCAGTCAAGTCCATGGCCTTGTTCAACATTGCTAACGTTTTGACGAATAGCACCAGCGCTTCCTCAGAGATGATGAGAACAGTATCGGGCGTCAAATCATCATCGTCGTCGTCGTCGTCGTCGTCGTCATCGTCGTCGTCGATTACATCGCTATTAGGCCTGCGAGCAACGCCGGTGGAGCCGATGCCTAGAGCTGGGTCGCTTGGTGCAACTGGGACGAACTGGCTGTACTTGACTTCGGCGAAACCGTAAACAACGTGGCTGAGCTGTGCAAGATCCTCAATTCTCTTCACCGTGGTCGTATCCTCGTCTTTGCCAACCACTTTGCCTCCGTCGCCGACCAGCAGCATGCTGCTTTGCGCAGTTGGATACGCTGGAAATGCGGAATAGCCCTGCGGGGGTGAAACGCCCTTCATGACAGGCGGCGACAAGCCAAGCCCTCGAATATTGACCATGTTCATAGCCTTGGACAGGGCGGAAGTAGCGGTTTCGAAACTTGGGCGATACTGTCTCCGGCTGTAAGAAGCTGTGCGTTGGTGGGTAATGGTTGGTTTTTGTTGGATCTGGATGGCTTTCGAAGGGACTGCGCCAGTGGTTGATGTTGGGGATCCTTGCGTTGTCGAACGTCGCTTTATTGCGGCCTCTCGGTGAATGGGACGATCTCGCTGTGTTTGCGGGCTGTTGGCAATCTCGTCCGCGAGTGCATCAATCTCTACACGGCGCTTCTCTACGAATACAAACCCCTCGTCAAGCGCATTATCTTGTGCAGCTCGTTCCGCTGCTTCTTTCAATACATTAGCTTCTGCTCTCTGTGGGATGCGTTCGCGATCAAAGTGCTCCTTGAGGCCGGTAGGTGTCGGTGCTTGCTCATCCCGAGAGTACTTGCGCCTGTGGCTGATAGTAGTGGCAGCAGCGGTTTGATCTAGCAGTGTCGCAGTACGTCCTGGTGCGGTTACAGCGTTGGTAAGTGTGGGTCGGCGTTGTTCGCGAGTTGAAGTGCGTTCCTCGCTAGGATCAATCAGGGCGTTGCTGGCTCGTCGTGCAGACAGACATTGTGGTGGAGTGCTCGAAAAGTTACCGGAGACGGGTCTGGAGCTTGGCCGTGAAGGCGGCGTTGTGCCAAGGCCTGTTGTCCTGTCTCTGGGCAAGGGCGAGTATGGGTTGTCAGCAGCCCTTGGATCCACTTCGACATGTACCTTCTGTGCCCGCTTATGTGGCTCGTTTGGCGGTTCTAGTACAGAGGTTTGCATACGTTCAGAAGCTTGCATGGAGCCAGGAAGATCTTCGTCCACCATATCTGGGATGTCATCGCGAATGACGGGGTCAGAAAACAAAAGCTCGTATGACATGCGCTCGGTTGGTTTTCGCTTCAAGAGTGCGCGGATGAGGGTCTTCATGGCCCTGCTGCAGACGAGACCTTCTGGAAATCGGACCTGGTCCTTGCGCTCTTCGATTTTGCGTAGCAACTCTACATGGTTGTTCGCTCTGAAAGGCGGCCGAGCGCACATCATTTCGAAGAGAACGGTTCCCACGGACCACAGATCAGCCTTTGCATCATACTTTTCGTATCGCAGAATCTCTGGTGCCATGTAGAGGGGAGAGCCGCACAGGGTTTCGGCCAGCGAGGTAGTCGGCAGAATCCTAGCGAAGCCGAAATCAGCAATTTTGAGCATGGGCAACGAGGCAATGCCAGTAGCGGGTATCAAGGAATTGGCGCTGGCAGCCAGGGGCATGCGCTCCAGAGTGCCACTTTGCGAGTAGAACATGGAGGATGGATTAAGGAGCAGGTTCTGGGGCTTCAGGTCACGATGGATGTAGTTCTTGGACCGCAGGAACTCCAAAGCGCTCGCCATCTGCTTGGCAAAGTGGCGTACAACGACCTCGTGCAGGCCGCCAACGGCTGGGTTGGGGTACTTTTCTATCATGCGCTGGGTCTGCGGGTGGTTGACGAGATCAGACCGCTTCTTGATGAAGGCTGACAGGTCGCCGAGTTCACAAAACTCCATGATGATGTGCATGCGAGAGGGCGTCTCATGGCAGTCGATGAGCGAGACTATGTGGGGGTGGTGCAGACTGCGCAGGATGGTGATTTCCGAGACGAGGTTGTCCTTGAGCTTCTTGTTCAGCTTGTTCATGTTGACCGACTTGATGGCGACCGACTGCCGTTTCTCCTGTGCGGGGACGCGGTTAGCACTCCATGCCGGCTCGAGCGAGGGCAGCAACGTACCATGTGAATGCCACGGTAGACTTCGGCGAAGCTGCCTTTGCCAATGTGATGCAGGCGCTTGAACTTGCCGATGACCTGTTCCGAGCCCGTGGCAGCGGGCGACGACGGCGACGGCGAGGCGCCCGACCGCCGTGGGGCGTGCGGGTTTGGTGGTGTTGCCATGGTAGGCGGCACTGGCTGAGCAGCCGGGCCCGGACGAGGCTGCGAGTCGTCTATGTAGCCAGTCGTCAGCTACCAGCGAAGATGCGGATACACCGTGGCCGTGAGGGCGTTGGACATGGGCTGTCGTCGGGGTATCGATAGTGGAGCGGGATGGATGGTGGTAGTGGTGGTAGTGGTAGTGGTGGTAGTGGTAGTGGTGGTGGTGAGTCGCGACGGCGGCGGCAACGAGGATATAAGGCGCGACGAGCAGATGAGCCGAGGAAAAAGATATCAGATTGGACAGAGAAAAGCAAAAGGGAAGAGGGGGGTGGGAGGGTAGGGTAGGGTAGGGTAGGGTAGGTAGCAGTAGCAGGCAGTAGTCAGTAGGCGGTAGATGGTCGAGGCGCGCGGGAGTGGTGGTCGGAGTCGCAAGTCAGGTGCTGCTAACGACGCGTGCTCTCGTCCGGCGATGAAAGTCGCCAGCCAGCTAACAAGACCACTCTGCAACAATGCTGCTGCAACTACAAAAGATGGGTAGAAAGCTTGGGTCAATCCGCTCCAAGCAGTCTCCTGCACACGTTTCTCGACTTCAACGGGGGGGTTAGATCATGCTTGGGTAGTAGGGAGGAGAGGCGTGAGGCGCCAAGAGCCCCTCCTCTGGCCGGCCGCCGGAATGACCTGCACCAGCACCACATCGTCTCCCCCCCCCCATCTCTGACGTAATTCACGCGAGGCTTGGGACGACATATGCAAGTCACATTCCCCTGCGCAAGACGGCCATGTGGACGGCATTTTAGTATACCCGTAGTACCAGCATGTTACGGTGTACCCGCACACCCCCCCCCCGCCTGATGCGGCGGCCGAGTCCGGTGCCTACAGCCTGACACCCCTCACAAGAACCCATAGTATGACTGGCACTATCACATTGTCGTTCCCGCCTGTGAGCACCGCCTCGTTGAGGCTTGCGCCTGTCGCGCAAAGAGCCGCCTTGCCGACTGTGAGCAATGCGGCTTGAACCCACTCGCCTGCCGTCTTGTGCCCTGCCTGACCACTCTCCCATCCAACGTGGAGCCAGACTCGACTCGCCACGAGCCCAACCGACACCGCAATTGCAAACGCTAAGGAGCCCTCAAGTGACTTCCCGCCAGCCCAAGGCCATTTCCGCCGTCCGTAGCGACGGCCGATGAGAGATGCCGCAGCGTCGCCCATGCCCACACATATCACCCCTGCCACCATACTCACATCCCGGTCTTTGACCTCCCAGCCCTGCCACGACTCTTCGCCCGTCCGTTCCACGCCTGCGAGCGATAGCCAGAGCGGTATAGCGCACCCAATCAAGAGGAAGATGTGCGATACTACCACGGGGCCCCGGAGATCGCGACCGTCCACGTAAGGCGTAAGGAACCTAGCAATGGGCTTGGACAGCGGCGGCAGCTGTGAGGCGCGAATCAGGTCGAGTAGGACAAATATTGCAAGTACCAGTGCAAGAGCTAGAGCGACAAAACAGGGGTCGATGAAGATGGTTGGAAGAAGCATCGCCACCATGGTGCCATGGAACACCTTTCTGCGTGTGTCGACTTCTACTACCGCAGAAAGCGACAAGACTGTAATGAGACCAGCCAAGATGGTTCCAGCACAGTACACGCATAGCAAGAGACGTGTATTTGCTTCCCCCAGCACGGCGCAACGCACATTTTCCACAAGTGACAGATGCTGTGCGGATTCGAGTATGTTCTCAGCGTCCAGTCGCCTTGGCAGAGGAACCCACCAGTCCAAGTTCCACTGAAACACTTCCCACCGCACGCGTGGTACGTTGCCGAAGAGGTAGCCGATGGCCCATCCAAACGGTTCGTGGTGGTGAAGAGCGTGTTCGTCGATAATATACCGAATCGGTCCAAGTATCAGAGCGACTACAATCACGTAAAAGTGTCCAGCGTACAGCCACTTCCTCATGGTGGCTTCGGCAGGCGTGAGTGACAGATAAGACTGCACAATCGATCTCGATCGTCTTCGGTTCGAATATCCATGTGTCGACGTATGGTCGTCAGCAGCGAGGACTGGAAGCGTATTTCTACGCTTACGTCCACTGCTTTGAGTGGCCCCTTCTCTAGCATTCAACTGTTGGAAGCCCGTCTTTGTGGCTTCGGCCACAGACTGGGGCTCGTCGCCATCCATGCAGATTCTGCTGTGTTTGACCGAATCTAAAATGTTGGCTTTCAGGCTCTTGGCCTTGTGGTGAGAATTTTCGAATGTAGATTCTTCTTCATCTGCATCGCTGTCACTCACATTTCTCACGGAGCCACCCCCACCGCGTTTGGACCCCAGACTGTGGTTCAGGGCCTGCAAGAAATTCTGTCGAGCTCGGATGACTTGGCCAGCACGTCGAAGTCTCCATCGCGGAATGCGTGCAAGTGCAACGCCCCACTTTAGTGTCTTGCCGCAAAGCAAGAAAACACCTAGCCCACCCAACCAAAGCAAGACCATGAGTATGGTTGCTTGAGGGGTATGCGAGAACAATAAAAGGTTGATAAGCCCAATGGAGAGCAAATGCAACTCTGCTGGTAGAAGGCTCGTCGTGGTGAGATAGTACAGCGGCGGTAGTAGCGCCTGATGCAGAGGAAACAACGTCACCAGAAGTTCTGGGTCTAGACCTTGGTTAGGCGGGGGTAACTTGAGTTTGTATGGTGTTTGTGCAAACAGCCGAGACGGTATATCGGTGTTCTCGGCAGCGATCAGGGGCATGATGGAAACCAGCCAGTGCAGAGGAGAATAGCCCAAGGTAGCGCTCCTGAATGGAACAAGTCTGGCTGGTAATGCGGCTAGTCCGAGCAATATGTTGGGTAGAAGGGGCTTTGGCGACGAGGCAAACAGTGATATCGCAATCAGGACGGGCAATATTGGGGGATAGAGTATAGTGGCTGGATCGAAGGCGGCTGGTAGATGTATTTGACGGCCAAGCCGAAGTTGAGAATGATTTCTCCACGAGTAGTACAGAAGCCGAAGCGGATATAGCCCCAAAACGCCAGCCATGACCGCAAAATGCGTCAACAACTCTACTAGGCACAGGTCAGCATACTTCAGCGCATGTGTGGGAGACAGACTGACCTCTATGCCATGCCAGCAGCTTGTCCCAGCAGTCGCAACCGCGCACGGCGAGGACAGCAATGCCAGCGAGCAATGCAGTCTCGGTCGTTCTCCTGACCAGCTCGTTGCGCCGCCGTTGGAGGTATTTTTGCCTGGCCGCCCTCACTTCGTCGTCGCTATGGTAAATTTCTTCCTTGCGCCTCGTCTTGCTGGTCCGAGTAAAGTAGCCCTCGGAGAGTTTTCTCCCCTCGTCGTCGATTTGCGTGGGAGTGAGAAGGGGACTCGCCCATTCGCCCGTTTCCAATGCCCGCGGATCACGAAGGCCCTTGTGCGGTCGTAGGGGCGGAGCAGGTAGTGCCTTGACAAGACTGCAGCCCTCATCGTCAGCCTCGGTGCCGCTTTCGCTTGGTGATTGTGATGCCGTTTTCCTGCGCGTCCTGCCATCGTCGTCATACATGGTGCTGTCTAAAGGCCGAGGCGAGGTTCGCGATTGCGAGTGCCGAGGAGCGTCATGGATCGGGTCTGGTGACTGTCTCCGTATCTGATCTTTGTGACGCAAATATGGGTGTGGTGAGCGGCGGAACTGCTGGAGCTCTTCGATGTCGTCGAGGGCAAGTGCGTCTGCGGGCGTGTCTGGTAGTGCCATCTCTTGCGCCATAATCGCCCCAGCTCTGTTCTTTGTGCTTGCACGACTGTGCTTGCACGACTGTGCTTGCACAACCGTGGGAAAATTTCGTGCGACGCAATTCCGAAAGGTTTATCGTGGATGCACCCACGTGCAAGATTTACAAGTCAACAGTGGCGCTGAAGCCGGCAGCTTGTCGTCGTACTATGTTTATTAGCGAACCGCCCTACCAATCGCAACTGCGAGGTCATAGCAAAAGTACAGTGGAGAGAGACGAGAAAAGAGGGCGTCAGGTACCGCAAAGTCCAGCAGGTGTTGTGTTTAAAGAGCCGTGGCTGCCACTGCTGAACTGACGATTCTCACATGTTCGGCCGCCTGGCGCGGCTGACGTAACCCTCTTCCGTTATTCCGCCTTGTCGTACTATAGGCCAAGTCCTTAATCGGCTACATCACTGTGAATCATCACATCGGACATCGAAAACAACTTGTCATGTTTGTTGAGCACATAATGGACTCATGGCGCAAGGAATATGGCGCGTTGTTGTCCAAAGCACGCATGTCGATAGCATCTTCTGTCATCTCTATCTATCATGTGCAGCCATCTAGCATGACAGTCTACCAAACATTCTGCTTTTACTGCAGGTACTTGTGTTCCTGCAGCCATGTCTTGACATCCTCCGCATCTCTCTCAAGCCATGCGGCTTTGGCGCTGATGGCGTCAATGCTCTGAGACAGCGCCATGTCAAAGCCCTTGGTGCTCTTGCTCTTGAAGAACGCCTGGATATCCTCCATGTGTTCCCGGTGGGTGAAGCCCGATGTCGTAATGGAAACAACTGAACTTAGCATGCTCAAGCTAGGGGGAAGCCTCCTTTCCAGCTCCTCCCAGTTGTCCTTGACCCACTCCCAGAGCGCGTGACAGCCCTCTGCGTGTGATCTCAATGCTGCAATTGGAAGGTAGATGTCCTGGCCCTTGACCTCATCGCTGAGAGCCATGGCGAGCGTGCGCTGGATGAGCTCTGGCGACTTGGCACGACCAAGCGCGCGAAGAGCCGAGTTGCGCTCGTCGCTCGTGGCGGCATTTCGTGTCTCGTTAGCAATAACGTCATACTACGGATGATTAGTTTCAATTTCACACATCACAAGTAGTAGGGGCTCACCTCTTCTGTCCCACCATTCACCAGCACAATAGCATACACGCTGCCGCGGATGTTGGGGTGGATGGCAGACTTGTCACCTGCCTTGAACTTCTCAAACATGTCGAAGGATGCCTTGGTAATCTTCTCGTCACCTGCAATACCGGCAGCACCAAACATGAGACCCTTGAACTGTTGCTCGATATGGCCGTCCTTTTCGTTGAACGCCCATCCCAGCTCATGTGCCTTCTCTGCGCTAAGCTCCAGTTGGAACTTCTTCAGAGCATCCCTGATCTTCTGGTCCTCGAACATCCATGCGCCCCGGAGAGAACCGATACGACCGGTGATTTCTCCCCAGACAACAAACTCGGCCTCATGTTTGAAGCTGTCCAGGAGCGAGAGTATGCCAGACGTCTTTTGGTAGCCAGACGCCGCCAGCGAGCCAGCATCGGCAATCATACCAGCTCTGTCCTCAACAGTCAAGAGGCCTTCCTTGGCCGAGATGCCGAGCTTCCGTAGTCGCTCTGGCGTGTACGAGGTTCGGTAGAGGCCAGAGTGGTCTGCGTTGAGCTTGAAGAAGTCAAGATCCTTGAGCTTGAAGTCGGCTTCGCGATCAAAAAGCGTCAAGTCCTCGTCAACCCCCTCTTTAGTCCGCAGCGCGAGGAAGACGGGGTAGAGAGTTTGGTCTTCCTCTGGCTTGACGTCGGCTGTACGTAGGAAGCGGTTTTGCTTGAGGTGTATAGAGTCGGTGCCCTCGGTGACGGTAACGACCGGGAAACCGACCTTTTTGGTCCAGATGTCCATGACCTTGCCAACATCTTTGCCGCTGGCATCAGCCAAGGCAGCCCACAGGTCACCAGTCTCTGTGTTGCCATAGGCGTGCTTTTTGAGATATCGGCGAATGCCCTCCATAAAGGTGTCCTCTCCGACATACTTGGAGATCATGCGAATGACACTAGAGCCCTTGGAGTACGAGATGGCATCGAAAATCTGGTTGATCTCGTCTGCGCGCTTTACGGGCACCTCAATGGGATGGCTGCTGCGTAAAGAGTCGAGCGAAAGTGCGCTAGCCAGGTTGTCCGTAACATAGCCTTCCCAGACCTTCCAATCGGGGTAGAAAACGTTGCAGGAGTACCACGACATCCAGGTTGCGAATCCTTCGTTGAGCCACAAGCCGTCCCAGAAGTCCATGGTCACGAGATTGCCGAACCACTGATGTGCGAGTTCGTGCTGCACCGTCTCGGCAACGCGCTGCTTTGTAGCCGCACCGCTGACCTTTTCGTCAATGAGCACATCCACAACACGATAGGTGACGAGGCCCCAGTTTTCCATGGCACCAGCACTAAAGTCGGGGATAGCAACCATGTCCATCTTGGGTAATGGGAATGGACTGTCAAAGGTTTTCTCGTAAAACTCCAGCGTCTTGGCCGCCAGCTCGAGAGAAAAGCGGCCGTGCTCAATGTCTCGGTCCTTTGGAGCATAGACTCGCACAGGGACGCGGAAGTTGTTCGTCTCAATGTAGTTGAGCTCACCAACAATGAAGCACAGGAGGTACGTCGACATGAGGGGCGTCGGGCTGAAGGTGACGGCTTTGCGCTTTCCGCCCGAGATGGTGCTGTCCACTTGCTTCTCTGACGCTACGTCCATGTTGCTGAGGCAAGTCATCTTGTCGTCGGCGACAAGGGTGACGGTGAACTTGGCCTTGAGGGCCGGCTCGTCGAAGCAAGGGAACGCCCGCCTGGCATCCGTGGGCTCCATCTGGGTTGTCGCCATGTAGGCGGTCGAGCCGTCGGCAGCCTTGAAGGAGGAGCGGTAAAAGCCGGCCATGTTGTCGTTGAGGACTCCAGAGAAGGCCATGGTCAGCTTTGCCTGGCTGCCGCCGGGGATGGTGTGGTCAAAGCTGACCTTGGTCGTCTGCGCATCGTCGTCGGTGGTGACATTGGGCGACTCGGTGATGACGTGCTGGCCGGCCGTGACCGTGGTCGAGTGGATCTTGAGCTCATTGGTGTTGAGAGAAATCGAGGTGGTGTCATGGACGACATGTAGACTGGCCAAGTGTCAGCGGGCGTTTTGTCGTGCAAGACGCGCATGTGCATACTCGATGGTGACGGTGCCTTGGTAGGTGAAGTTGGCAAAGTCTGGCTCCAGCGTCAGGTCGTAGTGGACGGGCCTGACATTGGCGGGCAGCACCTCGCGGCCCTTGGTGATGTCTATGGACGAGTGGCCCTCTGCGCCAAAGTGCTTGCACATGTTTCGTCGGTGGGAACAGTGTCTTACGGTGACAAAGGCAGGGTGTCGGAAGGATGCGGGATAATGCGAGAGGCGAGTGTTGGGCGTGGGCGTGTGCAAGAGGGTCCGGCGTGGCTTCAGTCGACTGGGACTGTAGCAAGGAGCGGTGATGGGTCTTGACAGCAGAGGACGGCCATGGTGGATGAAGCGGTGCATCTAGCTTCTCGTGTGCTGTGACGCGACCGTCGACGTGCACACAATACCAAGGAACCCTGGAAGCACGGAAGATGCCCAAGCGCACTAACACAATAGCAGTCCCTAAAGGTATCCGCAGCCCTCTTACTTTATCAGCACGCTGCTTTAGAAGCGCACCGAGTGAGACGGGCGATGAGGTTGTTGCGTGCCAAATGCGGGCTAGTGTTTAGCCAAGAAACTTTAACACTGAGAAAATCTTCCGCTGTTCGCTGTCTGTTTTTTTTCTCTTCTTCTCTTCAACACGCAAGAAAGTCCTCCCAGCGTCTCCCTCTCCGCAGAGACGCTGTGTGTTCTGGCACTACTGCCAGTTCTTGCTAGAGAAGAGCTAGCCCTCGTTTGAGCCCTTTTGCATTTCCTGCATGAGTGAAAGGGTATAGAAGTAGGGTTACATGATATTGCTGTGCACATTGTATCTTGCTGTGGGAATACGACGAAAGTGGGCGTTCAATGACTCCAAATGGCCCTCCAGCCTTAGAGTGATAGAGTTACAACGCAATTCGTATACGTAGTTTTTTACATTAGGGCTGCGCATTGCGCGCACGGACACGGTAAGGATGTGGCTGAGCAAAGAACTGTATTTTTTTTTCCTTAAGGCGTCAAAGGTGGTGGTGGTGGTTGTAGTCAAAAGCCGTTTCCAAAAATGGTGAAAAGCAGCTACCCTCTACTAATCAGCCGAAAAAAAAAAAAAAAAGATTGTGTAGTAAACGTGATTCGAACGGTGGGTGGATGAGGTCCACGCGAACTGTATTGTGTACTCAAGATTTACCACCTCCACTTCTACGACCAGTCCCTTTTGCGAACATCCATCGCTCTCTACCTCCGTTGTGAGCGTCGCATGTCATTCTTAGGCTTTCTGTTTAGCGGTCTGCGCTGGTTCAACTACCTCAACCTGTATATACCGAGCGCCAGGCCTTATCATCGTCGAAATATCTTTTGATCGATTCTCTTAATATGGAATGGGACGAACGAGCAGAGCTTGCACATGACACGCTGTGCGACGAATGGTTCAGCAAATTCCGAGCACAACGAGGCCCGATTCTTACCAACTGGGTCTCTTCTTTCCGTAGTGGACATCCAAGCGAGATTGTTGAAGACCATTGTGGTTCCTTCAATTGGAGCTGCCGCGTACGTTTTACAGACAGCGTGGAATGGGTAGTACGATTTGCCGTGCCTGGAAGAGTTATGGACGGCGACGAGAAGTTACGTCGAGAAGTCGCAGCGATGTGCTTGGTCAGGGAAAAAACAACGATCCCGGTGCCCAAGGTTCATGCTTGGGGATTGTCAAAAGACAATGCTCTTGGTTTAGGGCCCTTCATCATGATGGATTACATCTTGGGCGGCGAGTCCCTCGGATACCTTTGGCGAGAAGGGCCTAAGAAACGGATACTAAGATCTGATATCAGCGAACAGGACCTGCGCACTGTGTATCGCCAGATAGCGGGTTTCTATCTCGAACTTTCAAAGTTAGAGTTTCCCAATGTTGGGTCTCTATCTATCAGAAACGATCAAATGCTAGTAGTTAGATTTTCGAGTGTCCCTTATTTTCGGGGGAGATTGGGTGCTCGTTGTCTGCACACCACGCGGAGAAGTTGTTCCAAGCATTCCGGACGGAATTCTTCTTTCTTGCCTTCATGTCAGTCCCAATGAGGAGCGTAGAGTCTTCAAGGTCTTTGGTGCACTCGAATCTCGCATACCTATCTTAAGCCTTCAATTCCTGTTGTGAGTGTTCAGACGTGGGAAATGTAGACGCAAGTGCAGCCAATCACGGCTGGCTCATTACTTTGCCAAGCCACGAACGCCCAAACGAAGAAGTTGAACTACTCTCCACACGCACTCTCAGCATCACCATCGCCGACAACCCATTGCTCCACGCTCCCTCCTGCTCCGAGCCGGCTTCTCACAACCATGTTGGCTCGCTCAGCACTGCGTACGGCACGCTCCGCCGCCACCGCCGCCCGCAATGCCTCCAGCAAACCGGTACGCCTCCCGCATGGCCCAGCATCCCCCCGACAGCTCGCGCAAGCTTCATCGACGCAACTCTCTGGCCGTGCTGCAATGATGCTCGAGCCTGCCCCCGCTTCAATTGAATAATCTGGCTGACGGAATGGGTGATACAGCGCTTCGCCTCGTCATGGACCTCTGCCGACGGCGCCGCGTCGGCATGGAAGAACAACGCCCTCCCCGCCGGCGCCACCATCTTCGCCGTCGGTTCGACTGCCTGGTACTGGCACCTCTACGGACGCCAGGTCGATGCCATGGCCCCAGCGGAAGAAGGGTGAGTGCGTCTCAGACGGTCCGCCTGCGCCCATATACTGACCCCACGCTTCTACAGCCTTCACCCAACCCAATACCCGTGGGAGCACGAGAAGTGGCACAAGACCTTCGACCACGGAGCGTACGTCTTCCTCACCACGCCGCACATGCGCATCTCCTAACCTGACACAGTCTCCGCCGTGGCTTCCAGGTCTACCGCGAGGTCTGCGCCTCCTGCCACTCCATCTCCCGTGTGCCCTACCGCGCCGTCGTCGGCAAGTTCATGACGGTTGATGAGGCCAAGGCGCTCGCCGAGGAGAACGAGTACGACACAGAGCCCAACGACCAGGGCGAGATCGAGAAGCGCCCCGGAAAGCTGTCCGACTACATGCCCGCGCCCTACAAAAACGACGAGGCCGCCCGCGCTGCCAACAACGGTGCTCTGCCCCCCGATCTATCGCTCATGGTCAAGGCCCGCCACGGTGGCTGCAACTACATCTTCAGCTTGCTAACCGGCTACCCTGAGGAGCCGCCTGCTGGTGCCGTTGTCCAAGAAGGCCTCAACTTCAACCCCTACTTCCCCGGCACCGGAATTGCCATGGCCCGTGTTCTGTACGACGACTTGGTTGAATATGATGACGGTACCAAGGCTTCGACTTCGCAGATGGCCAAGGATGTGGTCGAGTTCCTCAACTGGACTGCTGAGCCTGAGATGGACGACCGCAAGAAGATGGGCTGGAAGGTTCTCGCTGTCACCAGTGTTCTGTTTGCACTCAGTGTCTGGGTTAAGAGGCAAGTCTCCGCGACCCCGTCAGCTCACACATGACTAACAACTGCGACAGGTACAAGTGGGCACCGCTAAAGACGCGGAAGATTGTCTACCAGCCACCGCAAAACAAGAGCATTTTCGAGCACATTCCTAAGCCAAACACTTCCGGTAAAACGAATCAATAAACCCTGAGTGGCTTTGCATTTGCGGTGATTCAGGAGAGCGGGTAGCGGAAGCGTGTGTTCTATATCGTGTACATTGCCAGGTACTTCCAACAATAAGATTTCTTTGCCTTGTGACAAGGAGTTCTACGTTTCTCGGGTCGTTTACGCGGAAGATATTGGCTTCTCAATCTCCGTAAACTAGTTTTCTCGCAAACCCAGTAGCCTCGGCTTCCTCATAGTGTACAATTTTTGACCGTAGCTCCACTTCTCCAAAATAATTAGGTTCGCTGACCTGACTGAACCCTAACGTTTTGAATAATCCGAGGCTCCGAATATTGTCTTTTTCAATCTTGACTCTCAGATAGCTCAGAGACTTGAGCTTGTCCATGTCCTTTGTTCCTTTTGCGTATTCCTCCAGAATGGCTGGCAGCGAGGTAGATATGTACCAGATGAACGCCTGCAGGGCTTCTTTTGCAAGCCCTTTTCCTCGCGCGTCAGTTCGGGCAATCATAATCTCCAACTCGCCGACCGCATCCACGTTTCCAGTCTCGCATCTGTCTTGCTCCCTCATGACATCATCGCGTTTCTCAGACGGATACAAGAACAGGTTTACATCCCCAATCATACCATCAGGCGTGTCTTCTGTAATTCCTTATTTACCGGTCAGCTATATGGAGTATTAGGGGTTGGGAGGTTGAATGGGCCTTGACTTATACCTCATCTTGCATCCATTCGTGGTATCTGAGAACATGATGCGAGTTGTACGGCACAAGAAGAAGTCGGGGTGTAAGGATAGCTGGGGAAAAACAATCACATGAGTATTGTGGCATTCAGTAATATTACTGCAATAAATACCTTGGTTTTCGTTGACTCTCATGTTGGTGGTGAGCATATGGTGGTTTTTACTTGAGTTTCTGGATATCTTTCTCATGCGTGAAGGGTGCTTAGAAACTGTGAAAACCTGACATTGGCAGTACAACTAACGAATGCGGTATCCACTTCATGTAGCTAAAAGAAGTCACCAGTTAGTATGACGTATATTGAGTTCCAATTCAGAGGGCAAGTGTATCCGTTTCGAACTGGCCAAACCCAAGTGCATCATTTTGCCCAATAGGTAGGCGTGAGATGTGGGAGCGGAAAATAGTTGGGCAATCCTTGAACGCGACCCGCTTCCATCACCTCCCGCTCTTCCACAAAACCGACATCGCATTCTATCAACAATTACCGTGCGCGGTCTCATGAAAGATTCATCACCGGTTATACAAACACAAACCTCTATGTATGTAGGCCGTTAAGATAACCCGACTGAAATGCGCCTAGAGGAGAAACGTGCCGACGTCAACAACCTGCGCATAGCGCCTTCAGGAGAGACCTTCAAATGCCCATAATGGACTCAACTCGCGTCCTGGTAACAGGTGGCTGTGGCTTTCTAGGCACCGCCATTGTCTCCGCACTCTTAAGCACCAAAAGATACGCCATCACGGTCATTGACGTGAACCCGCCCTCGCTCGGCAGCACCACCTTTACCAATAGCGTACGCTATGTTCGCTGCGACATCATGGACCCATGTTCTCTGTCCAGTGTCTTTTCTGAAGCTCGACCTGCCGTTGTCATTCACACAGTGGGTGTCTTCCCTCTGGCTACGAAGCGCTACTCTAAGCAGGGTAAAAGCGCCATCTTCAAAATCAACGTCGAGGGAACCAGGAATGTTGTCGAAGCGAGTAGGGAGTGTGGTGCAAAGGCTTTTGTGTACACGAGTAGTACGACTGCTGTGTTGGATGAGTTGGATCGAGATTTCAGAAATGTAGATGAGCGTTGGCCTACGGGCGGTGTGCATACGAGCTATGGACAGAGCAAGGTACCCGAATTTCTCTTTTGTTGTTGTGTTTTCCTTGTCCTTTTTTTCCCCCCTTTCCTTTCCTAATTGCATACACGCCTGTCTCATCTTCAAGTTTCCCTATTCTGTACCGAGTCTTTTCGCCGGAAAAAAAAAAGAGTTTCTCCAAGCCCTCTTAACTTCCCCATGACACCAAATACTGCTCCTCCCTAGCCACCTTGTACCACATCTTCTCATTCTAAATGAACACCCACATCGTGAAAAAATAGAGGCCCCAACACAAGCTCACTGGTAATAGGCCATCGCAGAAGACATTGTCCTCTCGGCAAACACGCACGACTTCGCCACGTGTGCTCTACGTTCAGCGCCCATCTTTGGTCGCAACGACAGCGTCTGCATACCCACAATACACTCATGCATCTCCGCCGGCCAGACGCCTTTTGTCCTCGGCACAGGAACCAATCTGCAAGACTTTGTCTACGTAGACAACGTAGCAGACGCACACGTCCTCGCCGTCGGCAATTTGTTGAATTCTCAAACGGCTGCCGGCGAAGCCATGTTCATTACTAATGGCGAACCCGTCACAGCGAGGGCCTTGTGTATAGCTGTATGGAAGGAATTCGGCCATGTCCCAAAGTTTCATGTCAGGGTCCCCGAGGGCTTGACGTGGTGGGTGGGTTCTTGTGCTGAATGGGTCAGCTGGATGACGGGGATAGAGGGTGTGCTTAGTCGGGGTACTGTGAGTGACGCGTGTCGCGATCGCTATGTTAGCATATCAAAAGCTAGGTTGTTGTTGGGTTACAAACCTAGGATTGGATTGGAGGAGGGTCTGAAAATCAGCTGTCAGGTAGGTTAAAGCAAAAACTGGGCAGAGCAATGGATATGAAGAAGAACTTGGGCTAACTTGAACGTAGCATTATAGAGCTAAATTGGAAGCAAGGAGGAAAACTTGATCAGGACACAATGGCGGAGAGTGGGCTTCGTTATGTCGTATTTCAATTAATCATCTACGCTTGTGCCTCTTTAACAAAAGATAGACGATGCAAGAGTGGTTACCGGGACAATTGTTATGAGGAATATGTGTTCGAGTGTACCATCAGAATGCTATTTGTTCGTCGTGCATCATATGCTTCAAGAAATGGTTTCCTAGCACGTTAATTCGAGCTGCTGTCACTAACTCGTTTCTACTCATCTTACCCTACTTAGTTCACAACCTCTTCGGTCTCCTCAACAATCTCCTCTACTATTTCCTCAATCTCTTCCTGGTGTCCATCATCCGCCTGACCAGGCGTCTCCCCCTTTAGGGTTGCCAGCTCGAGGTCGGCTCCTTCGTCGCACAGTCTCTGTGTAACCTCTTCGCGCCACCTGCGCCACTCATCCAGCATTTCGCGGCGAGCTTCCACCACCGCCTTGTTGGCGGAGCTCTTCTTAGCAAGGTCTTGCTCGTCAAAGACCTTGGAGTAGTTGCGCAGGTTCTTGCGAATCTCGGCTTGCTCTTCCTTGGAGAGGAGAGTTGGGGGGCGTGGGCGCCAGAGCAGCTGCTTGAAGCCTTCGATGGCTTCTTCGCGGAGGAGGGTGCCCTTGAAGTCGTAGAGATGGTAGCCATTTTCCATCTAGTGGGTGTTAGCAAAAGCAAAAGGACATGGTGGCAATGATACATACGCGATGACGGAAAGCACTGGCAACGGTGGCGACATAGCGGCCGGTAGGGTCCCACTCGATGTCAGTGACACCGTAGTGCTCGGCAGTATCCATGAGCTGCAAGTTGGCGTTGACTTCCTTGTCACCCTTTTCAGACTCCTCCTTTGGCTTGTCGAAACTCATGTCCCAGAACTCAAGTTCAAAAGACTGCTGAGACTGTAGAGCAGCAACGACGACGAATCGTCCCTTGGGCGACCAGTAGATGGCATTGCTGTTCTTCTTATCAATGGTTCGGATGTGACGGAAGTTGCCAGGTGCGCCACCCTTGAGCTTCTCAGGAGCGAAGAAAGAGACGGCAGTCTTGGGACCGACGGCGGCGCCCTGAATGACTTCGCCAGTTGTGATGAGCACGAAGCGGTTGCCTTTGGGTTCCCAGGCAAAGTTGATTACAGTGTCCTTGATAGAATCGACGACTTCAACCGGCACACCCTTTTCGCGGACACGGAAGATTTCCAAGTTGGTGGCAAGAGACTTCTTGGACTTGGAGTGACGGTCGACCTTGACGCAGACGTAGGCAGCTTCGGATTGCCAGTGCAGCTTGGCATCGGAGACGTTGAAGAGATTTCGCGTGCGCACAATCTCTTTTGAAGGCACGGACATGAGGCCAACCTTGGCGGGATTGCTGCCGAGTTCGGGTGTCCAGTAGCAAAAGAGCTGTTCGTACGTCTTGATGCCGTCTCTCCGGGGCGTTGCGGGAGCCCATTCAAAGTCCATGACGCCCTCGATCTTGATAGATGTCTTGTCCAGGAGGTTCATGCGCGGCAGCTCGTAGATGGAGATGGACTGGCCCTGCGTCATACGTGCAACATACTTGTCGTCGGAGGACCACTTGAACGTCGGCCACTGCAGCTTCTTCTTGACGGGGTTGCCCTCAGCATCGGTGCCGCCAGGAACGTCAATGGTAGCAAAAGAGCGCAGAGGCTTGCCTGTTGCAACGTCCCAGATGATGTAGTTCTTGCCGTCCTCCTCGAGCGAAAGCGATGGGACTGGGTGGTTCTCGTCGACCTGGAGCGGGCGGTGGGACCAGGTGGTGAGGTACTGTTCGCTGGGCGAGAAGTCGACGAGGTTAACGCCGGGATGCGCGAATCGCTTCTGCCTGCTCCAAGCCTTGCCACCCCACAGCTGAACACCCTGGGCGTGCATAGAGGTGAGGTAGGTTCCCTGGGGCGACCACTGGATGAAGGACTCGGTCCAGTTCTCACGGTCGACAACCTGCTCGGGCTGGTCTTCCTTCTCGTTCCAGAAGACGCCGACCTTTTCCTGACGGTACATGGCCATTTGGTCGCGGCTGTCGGGGTCGCCCAGCCACCACCTCAGGTGCTCCTTCTGCTCAAAAGGCGGGATCTCGGGCGCGTGGTATTCCTCGTCGATGCGGCCCTCCTTGCCGTAGCGGTCAATGTCGGTGAGCTTGTTGACGGCCATGGTGTGTTTCTTGTCGAGCGCAGTTCCATTCAGCTGCTTGACGGCCGCGACAGCCTCGGCGGGTGCGCTGTATTCGACAAAGGCATATCTGTGACGCCGTCAGCCCCAAGTCCACCCTGCCACGGCCAGATGCCAACGTACCCCTCCGTCTTGCCTGCCTCGCCGACGGGCATGTACACGCCGTCGTCCTTGACCTTGCCCACGCTGTTCAGCTTCCTCAGCACAAACTTGACGAGCTTGGCCTTGCTGTCCTCAGGCACTACGGGCAGTCCATCGATGACGACAAAGGCGTCGAGCCCTTCGTCGAGCCGCACCTGGAACTGGTCTTCGATGTCGGTAAAGTCGATTTGGCTTTCGTCGAATTCGTCGTCGTCGCCGTCCATGGGCAGATTCGAGTATGCGGATGCCATGATTGCCGTGGTGAGTGTGGTTGCGGTTGCGGTGGCGGCGGCGGCGGCGGCGGCGGCGGGGTGTCGGCTTGGTGATGACTTTCTTCGCGACCCAGAGTAATTTTGGTGCGCGCTAGTGGGGGTCGTTTAAGAAAAAAAAAAAAAAGCCGACTCACTCGCAATTCACAGCATCAGTCACTGACTTTGGTGCTCTGCCATTACTCATTACACTATACACACACATACGCCATACATGGGACTGCAACGTCGATGAGTCAGTCTTGACTCCCGTAGAACAAACCAATCGCCGCCCACTGCAATCATGGTACGATGCACCATCAAAGGGCCGCCACACTCAACAACAAGAACAATGCGCCCCATCCAACGTGAACTAGATTGCACTCATCCTCTTCATCGCGCCGACCGTGACGTCTTCAGCCTGTTGACGCCCATCGCACAAGTCCGCACGCCGCCCAAGGAAGGTATACGCTAGAAGAACAGAAAACAAATAAGCATCGGCTAGCCCTACGAGCCGCGCTTACCTTGACTCAAGTCCATATTTGGGGTCTTGACCAACCTTCCGCTTGCTGAAACTCGTTTCTGCAGTCGTGCATCTCGTTCACGCGCTCGTTCCGACGGGGAGCTGCCGTTGCCTGCCATGATAGGCGGCAAGGACGGAAGTTTCTCTGCGTTGGGCGTGGGCTGACTTCCCACCATGGGTGCTGGACGTTTGCCAGCACGCTGCTCCGTCTTGAAGTCAAGATAGCTTCGTGCTGAGTGCCCGAGTGGGATAGGCGCTGCCAGCACCGGCAACTCTGCGCCGTTTTGCAGCAGTAGCTCTGCGACGGGGAAGGCTTTGCGCGTAGGCTGTGCTGTGCCTGGGCGGGCGGCTGAGCCCGGAGAGCTTGCAGGCGATGCTGTCGCTGAAGGGGATGCTGGATCGGCGGCTGCAAGTGCTAGGAATACTGCGTGTGTGCCTCGTGATCGATCGCGCGCGTTCGCATTCGCTCTCAATGCCAGCGCGTAGAGTACGTTCTGAATGTCGTTCTTCTTAACCGACGCCAAAAGCGTCTCTTCTGGGTTTGCGTAGTGCGACATGTTCGGTGTTATGGGTGCCACGAAGGCTCGATCGGCGTACTTTGATGTGATGAAGTGCAGCCTTTGCTCTCTCGTCGACATTGGCCCTGGCTTCAGCCCTGGGTCTAGCCTTGCTTCCCAGATGGAATTGCTGACGCGGTTGCCGATCTTGAGCAGTATCTCGATGATATCGGGAGTAAAGGACGTGACATCTAGAGTCAAAGAACGCACCTTTGTGATGTGCGTGCCTAGTGATCGATGAATACCACTGCACTCAATACAAATAATGATGCCGAGATTGATAGAAACCCAGTCCACCTTGATCTCGGTACCACAATCTGCGCAGACCCTGTTGTTCGGGTCTGCGTCTCTTAATTGCCTAAGCAGCTTGCCTTCGTCGCCAAACGTCTCCTCTCGTCGGTAACCGCCAGGCCGATCGCCTACTGTAGCATGCCGAGCCGGCGCCTTTGAGCCGTACGTGTTGCGATGACTTGACATTGACGGACTCTTCCCGGTAAGCACTGATGCAATATCACGATGCGTCTGTCCGGGCAATGAATCGGTTGATGGCCGGTCGGGTTTTCCTGCCGTCTCGACCGCTGTTTGCAAAGCATTGTTGATAGCACTGATCCATGACTTCATGTCTTCTTCATTGGTCGCCTGATACACTCGAGTGTATTGTGGGGTGATGACTTCGAAGCAAAATCGGCGGTCCGCATTGCGTGCTTCCCTTACCGAAGCCATGCGAAGGTCGATTGGTTCCATGTGCAACTCCAGACTTTGCTTCCAGTTGGTGTACTCTGAGAGTCTGCCCTGATCAAGGACAATCCAGAATCTGGAGCATGTCAGCGCGCTTCTAGTTAATTAGTCAGTGAAGAATGTGCTCACTTGTGCCAGGCTTGCTTGTTTAAACCCTTGGGATCTACATGGCTTCCAGGCCTGCTCAGTGCCCACAAAAGACCTTCTTTGCGATGCGCACCTGAACCGGCTTCGGCCATTGCAGCAGGGTCCTTCTCTTCAAGATCTCTGATCCCCTTGAACTTGTCCGGCTGCGGCGTCACCATTGCCAGACTCGCTTTGGTGGCCTCGGGACTTTGCGGTAATGCTATTGAGGAGGGAATGCTGGTAGTTGAAATGGTCTGGGGAGGCAATACTGTGCTCTGGAACATGGGCACAAGGCTACCCTTGCGGCCAGGAGGCGGCTCTGGGTCTGATCTTGACGTTGTCCGGGGCACACTATTCGTTGATACTGCGGGAGCTGTGAGTGAAGGTGTGGGCACCTCGTCAAAAGTCTTCTTAATTGTCTCCAGCGCTCGCCTCTTCTCCTCTCTTTCGGTCCTCTGAATCTGGAATTCCTTGTCTGCTTCTTTCACTTCGCAACTCAGGGCCTCTAGATGTGGCAACATGGTCTCAATCTTCTTTGCCGTCTCTAGGTAGCGCTTGGCCTGGGCGTCGGCATATCGCGTGAGGTGGGAGAGGACCTCTTGATCTTTTCGGCCTCCATGCAAGTCCTGCATGAAGGACGAGTAGTCGAAGCGCTTCAGCTCAAAGTTCCGCCTCTTTGCTTGGTATTTGGAATCCGTCTCGGCGCGTTTCTTCTCTTTCAGCGAATCTTGTCGTTGCCCAAGGTATCGTCCGAGGTATTGGTAGTAGTCTTTGCTCTCCTCCTCAAAGTCTTTGCGCTTTGTCTCGGCCTGCTTGATGTCGATGTTGTAAAGCTTGTAAATGGGATCGATGATGAGTTTTTGGATGTTGGTGGTATTTGACTTTTCGTATCCAAGGATCTCCTTGGCAATCTTGTCAAAGTAGTGATCAATGGCGGGCTGCACTGCGTTTGCATTGGACGACGAGGCCTCTCTGAGCGCATCCATAAGGTCAGCCATGGCATTGTTGCAAGTCACCTGGGCATCCATGGCAGACTCGGCGCGTTTGAGGACTTTCTTCCATCTTGTGCGCATGTTGCCCGTCTTCTGTTCGAGCGACTTCATGGTGGCGCGGAACAGCGGCCCATCGTCGGTCTGGCTGAGATCCTCGCCCGGGCGTGAGACGTCGAGCTTCACCGGCGCACTCCCGCTCGTCAGGGTGCTTGTCTGGCTTGGTATGAGGCCTAGGCTATGCTCTGGGATGGGTTCGCAGATTGGCGATCTCGGTGGTATGCTGTCCCACTCGCGGTCTTCGCCTGCTGAATCGCTCACTCGTGACTCTATCGACTGTGCCGAGGGTACGCGCAGTCGGGGAGGGACGCCGAGTTCCAGGCGTGGCGAGGGCGACTTGGGGCTCTGCAGCTGGCGGGCCGTGTCTGGACTGGTCAGCAGGCATGTTTTGGGGGTGGACAGGACAAGGGCGTTGCTACGAACTCTGGACCCAGAAGGTGAAGCTCGCCAGCGTCTCGAGCCTGTGTGCGCGCTGGTCGTACTCGACAAACTTGAGCGTGTCAGCAGTGGCCGCCATGGAGAGAGGTTGGTATATACACACACTGCAGCTCGTGCGCCAGCCCCCGCCGCGCGACTCGGGCGTGCGGGGCGGGGTCCATTTCCATGACCACTGAAACTGGACCGACGAGTGGCCGTCAGTGGAGTAGTCGCCGACGAGTTCTACCTGGGGGTTCTTGTGGAGGTTGGGGTTGGCGTGGAACTCGCGCGTGACCAGGTTGTCCAGGTCCTTTGAGCTCGAGGCAAAGACAAAGGTCAGGCCGTTGATGTTGGTGTCGACCAGGCCCGAGAGGGCGACTTGGGAAGCGGCATTGGCGTTGTATGTGCTGCGGACGGCGAGGTGCTGGCGGAGTATGAAGGTGA